>CAJNOP010001961.1:0-21323 GCA_905250075.1 Rotaria sp. Silwood1 | reverse complement strand
TATTTCAACTAGACTACCATTTTATCAAGTAAGAAAGAAGAAAAAAACATTACGTTGCGACAACAAAAAGCATTATGTCGCAACAACAAAAAACCATTCTCGCTGAATGTATTATAATCATGCAGAAAAAGAAAAAAAGGCATCGCATAGCAGCACTACAAAAAATGTTCGAAGCAGGCAAGCATAAAACTACGTATAAAAAGAAAAAGAAAAATTATATTTCACCAATCCAGACAAGTTAAACAACGTTGTTATGTGCCGTTGCAAGAAAAGAAAAATAAACGTTATTTTGAGTCTGTAGAAACTCATGAGTAGGTGGGTGGTGAGAATACTTCCGTTGATCCAGGTTTTGTCTCGACTAAAGAACATTTCAAATAACAATAGTATTGTTCATGATAGAAATCGCGAGAATTATTCAGTTGCATATATTTATACAAAGAATACTACAGCTTGCAATATATTTGCTTTTATAGGCACAATATTAATAGTTCCTCAGTAGTTGTTAATTTTCACGATTTACGCTGAATGAAATTTCAGTTCAGAGGGTGTGGGCGTGGGTGTGGGTGGGTGGTGTGGATGTGGGTGTGGGTGTGGTTGTGGGTGTAAGACTAGAAGAAGACAGAACCCACACCCATAACAACACCCACACCCACACCCGCACCCACGCCCACACTCACACCTACACCCATACCCATACCCCACCCTAGATTAGCAAATAAACCATTTA
Organism: Rotaria sp. Silwood1; assembly: GCA_905250075.1. NCBI lineage: Eukaryota > Metazoa > Rotifera > Eurotatoria > Philodinida > Philodinidae > Rotaria > Rotaria sp. Silwood1. The sequence goes on along the minus strand of CAJNOP010001961.1, from coordinate 20,596 downwards.
CCATCATTTCGATCTGTTCTTGCCCAACAAGAAGAGGTTCCGAATATTGAGACTCAAATTTATTCAGGCAAGCCATTAGTTGTTGATCAGTTGAAGATGACAATTTAGCCGATGTATTTTTTGACTTCTGTTTTTTTATGACTCGATGATCAACAAAGTTAGGTGTTTGATCTTTTCATGATTGATGAGCATCAACATGATGATGACTATTAGCAGATTTCTGAACATGTAGCATGTTGAATTTCTGAGTTCCAGTTTGGGATTGAAACAAAAACTAGATGAACCGCTAGTACAATCAAAATAGATTTGAGTATTCTAAGGAATAATAAGTAGGAGTCCACTTAATCGTTTTCGTTGACATTTACAAGTATGTCTTATTATTATCTACCGTTTGGCCGAGAGAAAGACCGGAATAAGGATGGCATCTTAAACTTTACTTTAAAGTTAAAGTATTTCTTTAAACTTAAAAGGTTTAAGTTCAAGTACGCGTAGCAGGCTTCAATTTTAAATTCTAACTTTGACAAAACCGAAATGAAAGTAGAGATTTTTTCACAAGAGAAAAGTTTTTTAAGAAAAAAATGATTTTGTATAGAGTTTGATCAAAGATTTCCGTGTCGAGGAATCTGAATCTAAAGGCGACTATGACCTTTTGACCAGATAACTAGATATACGTAGCCTTATAGAGGAAGACTTCCTCTATCTAATGGTGTATGTATTATTAAGTTCTGTTGCGTACTAAAATTTTCGATAGATGGCGCCATATTTGCTGTGCCTACTATAGAATATACAGCGAATGTGGCGCCATCTATCGAGAATTTTGGTACGCAACAGAACTTAATAATACATACACCATTAGATAGAGGAAATCTTCCTCTATAAGGCTACGTATATCTCCTTATCTGGTCAAAAAGTTAGCTGTAAGGCATAGTCGCCTTTAGAGTTTCTCGACACTTTTTGTTCGATTTTTCATAAAAGTACTTCTTCATATACAAAATGAGTTTTTATTTAACAATCAAAGTTTTTACGAGAAAATGTTACTAAAACACTGATTTTCTCAAAAAAAATTATGTAACAGAAAAAAAACAGTTTTTTCGCAAAAACTTTTTTCTACATTACTCTTTTGTGAAACAAAAAATTTGGCTTTTTTTCAAAACCAATTTTTACGAAAAAACTGATTTTTCTTCACAAAACTGTTTCACAGCGAAACTGTTTTTGCAAAAGAAAGTTTCACAAAAAACATCTTTTATAAAAAATATTTTTGTAAGTCACTTTTTTCGTAAAAATTTCAAAAAAATTGATCACCAATCTGTATTCCTCGATCACCACAGACCTTTGATCGAATGTTATAAAATATCGTTTTTTTCTTAGAAAGTTTTTTTGGTAAAAAACTTTTCTTTAACTTGAAGTTTCCATGGTACTTACCTTGATAAAGTGAGAGACTAAATACAAGTGTCTTGGTGAAAGAAAACGAAAGAAATGAGCTCGTCCACTTGATATGTGTCTTTCTATACTCCATTCGGCCGTTATTGTAAGCATTTAGAAACCGTCGAATTGGAAAATTAAGATATTTATTTATCATTGGCTATTTTTTTCAGCAATTGTAAGAACAGCGCATTGTTTAGCAGATACTGCGATCACTGCGTCGCAGCTGCGAACGCATATACGTTGTAGCGAACACAGTCTATTTTTTTAAGCTCAGCTGCGGCTAGTACGTCACAGTTACGCGCAACTGCGACGCAGTTGTTAAAAAAGTGGTGACATGGGTACAGAGTTTCTATGGATGGATGCGGGTACAGTTATTTTTTCACATCCACACTCTCATCATGAGACAGATGCATGTCACATTTCAAGGAAAACAAATTAATTTTCATGAAAAAAAGAGGCTTAAGAAAAAAACTAAAGCTTTTGTCCGAGCGTCATAATTAGGTGTTCCTGTAAATGACACAGACTTCCAGATGATAGCATTTATCCTACTAACTACCCTTTTCTGCGGAAATTGTGCATGTCAACTAGGAGTAGTGAAAAACTGTTCTGGCTCTATAGCATATTCAATTTGGAAGTATCTTAACTCAACTCTCTTCAATATTTACTGATTATACACATGTGAATCAATTTGCTTCATGCCTTCCTTTCTGCATACATATAAAGAGCGCACTTATGTCATATGATCCTTTTTTTTTTTTTTTATAGAATTCGAACTTCTGCTACAGATAATAATATTTAATCTGGAATTATACAATCAATTCGAATTTAACTTTGAGATGGGCAACTCCAACCTAAAGTACGACTTAAGCATAGCAGAAATGTCTATTTCTGAAAGTCCAACTAAAAAGAAATCAGCAATTATAATCATTTGTTTTCTCATTGATTCGGATTAAATCGATAATTCTAGTCATGAATGAATGATTCAAGTCTTCGATTTTATATTTTTCTTAATTTGCAAAGCTACTCTTCTCAAATCAATTCAAGATCGAATAATTCTTTTAAAATATTAAGTGGTATGGATGGTTTCGTCTTGCAACATGAATCATCCTATATAAACCATTTTGTGGTGGACGTCATTTTCAAAGTGATTCATATGACTGCTCATAGGAATGAGTCAATTCTTCAGTATGTTGAAAACTATTAACAATTCGAGACAGGATTGTTCCGATAATACATTTTATTTGTTCGCAAACAAGTTAAATCAGCGGAGATTCATGCATTTCTTTACAGAAAAGTGCTCCGGCAAAAAAAAAAGATGTCCCTGGTATTATAGATTAATTATAAAAATTGGAATGTACCTGTGGTAACTGTTTAAGGGAATCCAACGAGTTAAGGGAAACCGTGTAAAACGAATAGAGGTCACGTTAGAACTCTCATGGCGGGCTAAGAAGATTCAGAGTTTGTAAAGCATGGATATTTCATATTTTACTAATACTGAAGTTCATTGGTTCGCCATTAGAACTCCAATGTGATCTCTATTCATTTTACGCTATTTCTCTTAACTCGTTGGATCCCCTTAAACGCTTACCACAACCCTATTGCCTAATATATGAACTACTACAAGGCAACTCTTAATGATAATATGCAATCATAGCTTTTACAGACAAGTAGTATCTATTATATGGTGTTTGCTCGAGCTAGATGCTTAATTACAGCATAGATCTTGTTTCAAAAATTGACTAGTGACATTATTTATTTTATTTTTATTTACAACTATAGAATAAGCATGAAAGCATGTCAAAGATGACTCATACACATTCATGACATAAGTAAATGAATCATATGCCATTAACATGTTTTTGGTTGATCAGTTCTTGATCTTAATAAGACTTATTTTGGATATTCATGATTGATATGCCATGAAAAAAAATCATACAAATTTTCAGAATACTTACCTTAATCATTAGTGGAATTACCTTAACATTGAGCTAATAAGTTTTATGAATTTGTTATATGATATATACTTATAATATATTAGAATGCAGCCTAAATCAGTGTTTTTTTCGAATTGTTCTGTTATATGTTCACAGTCTAAATGAATGATATAAATGCAAATCATCGTATTGCTGCATGTTTGCATCATTTCTATTGATCTAATCTTTCTATTACATATGTATACGATATATTCGAACATTTCGTTTATAATTACGGTCTATGCTAACGTGTTCCGATCTGGAATAACTTTCAAAATGCTTTTAAAAACAAATAATGAATGTATCAAAATGGTTACATAATGATTTTTTTTAGTATCCGGTGTCTACAAGTAATATAGTTTTAGATCAATTCATCATATATCCGATATATATGACAAGTTATTATCAATTGACAAATAGTTTTCAAACATTGGCTATTTCTGAATAGTAGAATAACGATTACAAGGTTATATTAATTCGTAATCTTACTGTGTAGAATTACAAAATGAATTGGATAAGTATGCAAATAATATTTGAATGCTGACAACATTGTACACCTACGAACATTTGGTCATATTGTATAGTAAATGTCCGATAATAAACTGTTACGATATGCGAAACATATTTGAATGGTATCGTCAATATTGATGCTGATATTCTCTGATTTTTGCTTTATGTGATTGTCACATAGCTTTATTTCAAGTCTATCAAGATAAATGAACCATTGAATGCCTATCCATGCATCTATTTTATGTTTATGAAATCATGAATAATTATAACTCAACTATATCACATAATTGTGATATCTGAACGATTGGAGTCATAGTACTTATTGTATCTTTAAATTTTAGATATTTTACTTTATTTAATATCATTTTAACAGAATGTCTGTACTATTTAATTAGCACGTCCTATATTCTTTGGTAATACTTGCAATAGTATTTCATCAAAAATTTCGACGCGAGATACGAGCTGTATGTGAATTGAATCGTAATAAACTATTCATTAATCATATTATTCCGGTAGAAATATTTTGATTTCTGCTTCTTACGAGTCGACGTACAATATATAATCTAAACACTTAAGGAATATTCTATACTTTCGTGATCTATACGATGAAGTCTTTCAAGGACACTTGACTTTTTCTTGATGAAATAAATGAATGTATTTAAATAAGATTTGTCCAACTTTATTGATATACTTTTTTTTCGCACTCATCGTTGTATAAATCATTGATCATCATGGTAAACGACTAGACAAACAAATGTTCAGTCAAATGTTATATAGTCTAAGAGTTATTTGTTTGTATAAGTTTATGTTTTGTTTAATTTCATAATATACCTATACGTCAAATATATTTAGTCAAATATGATGTATTCATTGAGAATTTTTGCAAAAACGAAATATTATTTTCACCTTGTAATAGTAGTAGAATCAATCAAATTACTCCACAAGTTAATTATTTGTTCAACACTGATGTAATCTTCGAAAGATTATTATATTACTTTACTTTTATTTTCTTGATACTGTTCATTTGACGCTTTACATTTATTGATTCCAGTACTTATTCTGTTATGCTATAAACAATGACTAACAATAAGTCTACAGGAACAGTATTTCAAATCAGACAATACTTGTACGAAAAACTAATTGGTTGAAAAAATTCAATTAAATGGCTCTGCTAACCCACATGAACACTTCCGACACAGGTTTCTTTCCAAACTATTATAGTTCTTATATCTTTGTACATCGCGACGATAAATTATTTAACATTATCATTACAATTATACTAAGTGAGTATTAAGTTAAGATAGAAGTAAATTATATGTTCAGAAGATCCATGAAAGATATAATTATAAGAGTTTAATGCTGCTTGTGGGAAATTCCATAACCGATTTAGAACAAGAATTATCGGCACTAGTCATTTATTAATCAGGATTTTCTTGTATTGTTTTAATATATGTCTAAACTATTATTTATTACTAATTTTGTCACTTTTTTTCTTTGATTAATTAAAATAAACATAATATTCGATGTTATTCTCTATATATTTGATCCCAATTAATTATATTGTGTCACGAAAATTTGATTGTTAAGTATTATAATAATTTATAATACCAAGAGTAAATAATGTATAATTGAATTCGATACAGAATTTATAATCTATTTAATAGACGATGAGTTTTTCAATCAAATATGAAGCGATCAACAAAGATTATGTTTTTGCCGTTGAAACGTATTTAATCAAACCATTACCATAATCGTGAATCCTATTTGCTTTTAGTTTCTTAAAAATAAGAAAAAACATTTGAATAAAATCAATTGTCTAAAATAAATTGAAATCTTACCTTTTCATTATCACTGAACCAAAATATTGTGGAAAAATCATAGTACAGAATTTCTCTAAAATTTAAAAAAACTGATTTCAGTGTGTTTCAAAAGTACGTACGTTTAAAATACATTCGAAATTTTTTTTCGGAGTATCCTATAGATGCTTGAATAATATCATTGACTTGTTTTATTTTGTCCAGAAATGTCAACTTTCCAACGCAATAGTTTACCACAGAATATAAATCAAAATTACACATCTATTGCAGAAATAAAATTCAGTTCAACAGTTGTTGGTAAGTTACAATTATGAATGGATTATTTGACATAAAATTTATTTTTCTATGAAGTATATATACCAAATGCAATAGAAAATAATGATACAAACGTTGCTGGTCCAGAAATACCATTCAATATTGGTAAGATACGTTTTTATCTAGAATTATAAGAAAGTGCATGAAAATTATTTTTTCAAAATACTCAAACAATGAATGATTAAAAACAAGGTATCATGCAAATGTTGACTGCAGTTTTCATTTCTATTTTTAATTTCAAAAAGGAAAATAGATTCAAATTTTGAAATGCTTGAATCAAGCAATTTCTTATGCTATATAATTTATTCAAGACGAAATATTGTAAATAGATGTATTGTTTTTTTTATTTAAATATCATAATTCGATTTGAAATTAAAACTAACTATTACTCTGTTTTCTCAGATACAGTTAAAGTTCATTCGTAATCAACTTATTATAGCTAAATAGGAAAGAACTTTGAAAAAACAAGAATTTTTATCTATGAAAATTTATACTCACTCTTAGATTCATAAGATATTAGGTTGTCTATTTGATTATCAATTGTTATTTCTTCATTATTTTATCAAATAAATCATCCTTTGATAAATCTAATTTTCTTCTCTTTCTATTTTTTTTGTTTTTGATATATAACATAACGTCTTAAATGAGTTTGAATGAATTTTTTATTGCTAAATTTTTCGAAAGGTTCTTGGATAAATTCTATACATCATTATTTTACTTTTCAAAACAAATATTATATTAGCAATTACGATGGTTATTTTACAGTGCTAATCGTTTTTTCTTTGCAAAATAAATTAATTGGAGTTCTTTTCTTTTTTACTTCTGCAAATTATTCGAAATTAGCGTACTGAATGAGTCTGCTCTATTCCAAAAAACTCTTCCTATTTAAGATTGTCTGCTGAACTATGTTGAGTTAATTTCGCTTGTCAATTTTGTAATTTCTTTGATAGATGTTGCTGCTCTTATTCCTCAATTCAATGTCACAACTGCTAGTCAAGGACGTAAGCCTAATTGTTTTAATCTATTTTATTTAAGATTCTGTCACATTAAAACTCGAGATACTGACAGTTTTTCGCATTTCGAAATAATGCCGAGGCAATGTCAAGGGTAGAGTTCTACATGGGTACTAATTTTCGTATTTGTATCCGACTCCTTTTTAAACCTTCCATTCCTACCCCTTTAAAAAGTTAGACTTATTGAGATTAAGACAAATACATAGGAAGATAGCCTGTCATAAACAATAAGAACTTGTCGTGAATACTCCATTTTTTTCGAAAAATTCTCAAGATTTTTGATAACTCTAATTCAAGAATCTTTTTTTTTCGTATACTCAAAAAGTGAATACATTCTAGAATCGGTCAGTGTGTCCGTCTATTCGTTTACACGGTAAATTTTCAAAGAAGAGTCCTATCGTCAGTTCAGTATTAACGATAATTCGGTGAACTTCGAAGCTGAGAAGGATTGTCCGAGCCGTTCCTGAGTTATTGAAAAAAGAGTCATATTTCCCTATGGCTTTCTATGTGAAAATCGACCCATCCCCGCTTTCGTAAAAAGTTTTTTTTCTATCATAATCTAATAAAACCCTAACTATTACATACCATTCGATAGAGGATTTCACGAGCTACAAAATGGTATACAAAACATCAAGAAATAAGAAAGATAATTAAACGCATATAGGTTCTGTTCTTGTCCACGCTCTAATTGATCCACATCTAGAGTTCTATTTTCCGATCACAGAGGTGATACGTCGAAGTTTTCTGGACCGAAGAACTCGTATCTGTACTCAACTTGCCTCAAAGCCCCATTGGTTGAGTAGTGACCAATAGAAATCAAGTAATAGGAAAAACGATTTTCTAAGTGTAAATGAAGACGAAGAGTTCAAATCTAAGCTGTATTCATCATCAAATCCTATTGGTTGAGCATTAGCTAATAGAATCCGAGTTTTTATAGAAAATGTTTGCCCGACTAATTTTTATATCCAGAGTTTCTAGGAGGAATAATTTATCTCATTCAATTTTTGAAGTACACATGTCTGTTGGATTCAACTCCGAGATTTCCACATTCATTTTTTATTTGAAAGAGTACCAAAAACTACAGTGCCTATGAGAGCATTCTTTTGATAAAGCTTTGTTATTATTATATTGATAAGTAATTTTCATTGTACGAGGATGTGGATGTGGATGTAGATGCTTTTATCTCCGCTCATACATCCACATCCACACAACACCTACACTCATTTCAATTGTAGACTCTACAGTCAATATACAGCTGCAGCATCATTCAGTATGCATTAAATAATCATATCGAAAAATGCTACCCAATAGTAAAATAGAAATTCCGAATTATTTACGCAGTGACTCAGAGTAATCTATAACTCGTATAAAACGAAACAAGTGGAAGATGACTCATCTCACTTCACTTTTCGATTGGAAAGAATCTTATCAATGACAACACTGTCATATTCATAATAATGTTAAACGATAGTTGTAGACTGCTATACTTTTTTGAAAAAAATTCAGTAGTTTCTAATGTCCATGAAAAAATTGTTGATTAGTTTCGATTCTCATTCTATGATTTCACATATGAGAGGCAAAACTACATTGATGTATTGAGTCAGTCTCAATTGACGTTTTTTTTCTCAAAATAATCAACAATCTCATATTTACACTACTGTTTACAACGATTCTGAATATTTTATATGTTTTGTTCTTAGATCTTGGTATTGAAGGAAAAATTAAAAAAATATTAACACTAGTAAAATGATTCTCCTATAATCAGCAAAATCTCAATTTCCTTAAAAACGTTTCTCTCGTATACAAATTAAAATATTAATTAAGCACAAACAACTAGTTACCTTAAATTTGCTGCTCTGCACAGTTGATACTGTTAGAAGATATGTTTCTCAAGGTTGTCATGTCTGGTTTTAGTTTCATTGCTAGACGAGATGCTTATTAAACGTTTTCTATTTCGATCAAGTGAACAGATTGGAATTTCAGTACTTTGTAAGCAGTCGATGAAGAATGAGGTAGTAGATTTGATGCAGCCGTCAGTGTCTTTTTGTCGAAATGTCAATATCTAAAGAGTATCTAATATTTAAAATAATGAATTTGAAGTTATGGCAGTGTTAAAATATTTTTTTATTTTACTTTGTAGCCAATATTCAATTTAGCAATGTAACAGAGCGAGTTTAATTCCATGCAAGATGAAAACATTCTTAATCAAGATATTCACCATAAACAGTGTCTTGTTACTTCAACTCCATTTCTTATCTTCTCTTAGTCAAATAACTTGTCTTCTTAGAGATAAAATTGATGAAATACGTTGGTAGTTGCCATTTTTTTCTTTTCAATACCAAAATAAACTTGTGACATAAACGAAAATAAAAATATGACTACTGCACATTCAACTGAAAATCGACGAAAAAGCAAATCGAAATTGAAGAAAGGAGTGGATGTTTTTATTTATATAATATACAGTCACGTGGAGAAATATTCTTTACTTTCAATATACAGAACGATTTCACTGGGTTTTTTTTTCATTCTTTATTTACTTTGCGCACATAAAATTCAGTTCTTACTCATACGCTACCTGCATTTGGCCATGTTTTTATGCAGAACATATCACTTTTCCATTCGTACGAATGCACTGTCACGTATGTAAATGGGGAAAAAACGAAACAAATTGTGAAAATCATTCATGCGTATAAAATCGATTTTACTTGTATTCGTATAAAATATTGCCAGGAAATGGCTGATGTCAAATTTGAGGGTAGGGGTGTGATAATAAAGAGTGGCATCTACACATTTCTTACTTGTGGTATTCTATGCATCTGCGTTTATGACGTTTCAAATATTTTCTGCAATGACAGAAATTCTCTTAAGAAGATGTTCATCAAAACCAAAAATAAAGAAAATCAATCATACCGACTCAATTTTATTTTTTGCTTTCTTCCGAATTGTCACAGAAATTTTTTCGCCTTCTTTCTTCATGGCAAAATTTTTATCTTTTTTTGCGTATTTGATTCTCGCTTTTCTTTTTGAATTCTTTTCATCCACATACTCTATTTGGAATTACTGCACCTGATAACATTAGAAAATTCAAGATAAAGAGCAACATATCTTTACTCGTCAACAAGAAAAAAAACATATTTGCACAAAGAAATGTACTACTTGGATATTGTGTACGCCGATATTTAACTTCTAGAGAATATGCGATAATTGATGCCGTTCAGTAATAAATAATAACTAATAAAGACACAGATTACGAAGAACTTATTACAAATTCTGATTTAAAAAAATGAATAGGCTACGATTATTCTCAAAATGAGTTCATATTCTCTCTCATTCTTTGATAAACGACACATACATGACTATAAACAATAGGCAACTATTGTGTTGGTAGATCCCACCCGGTCAGACAAAAATTTTGAAAAACGCGTTCAAGCGCACAATCGGAAACAACGATTATGAGCCATTAACTTTCATTCAAAAAACGCATAAAAACACGTTTATTGCCGTTTTCTGTAACTTTCTGGGCGTCAAGACGGCGAAAATTCCACCTTCTTTGAGCATTACAACGCACTATTATTTTAGAAATTAAAAAGAATACGTTTTAACGCTGAAAAACTGAAATTTTTGCTGTTTTGACGCCCAGAAACTTACAAAAAAACCCAGGATGTGGCTGGGGTATGGGTGTGGCTGGGGTATGGGTGTGGGGTGTGGGTGTAGGTGTGGCTGTGGCTGTGGCTGTGGCTATGGCTGTTGGGTGTGGGTATCAGTTTTGAGTTTGATCACACCCACACCCACATCCACACCTACACCCACACCCACACCCCACATCCACACTCACCCACACCCCACACATACACCCACACCCACACACCAACACCCATCCACATCCACACCCACACACCCATACCCACACCGACACCCACACCCCACATCCACACCTACCCACACTCACACCCCACACATACACCCACACCCACATCCATCCACACCCACACCCACACCCACGCCCACACCCACACCCACACACCCAACCCACACCCACCCACACGCACACCCACGCCCCACCCACACCCCACACCCACACCCACCTACACCCACACCCACACCCACAAACCCACACCCACACCCACACCCCACACCCACACCCACACACACACCCACACCCACCCTTTACTGAGAACTTGATCGAGCTTGCAGCTTTTTAAAAAGCATTTAAAAGCTATTTGGAAATCTTTTCTAACTTGCTGTATGATGTTTGTTATTCTACAAACATTAATCAAAGGACATATTATTGAACTGCAAACAATCTTAGCTCTTTCGTCCGTCTTCATCTTCATCGGCTTAATTGGTAGGGTGTGGGTGTCGATAAAGAACATACTGAGACCCATACCCACACCCTGAGAACAAATATTGATTTTTTCTTTCTTCTTAGCATCAAGGAAAAAATACAACAAGTGAAAAAAATTTTTCTTTTTGAAATAATGATTATTCAAACATATTATTGACATAGTGACGAATGTATATTCTTCTCTTCAAACGATTATTTCTGTCTATTCCTATGAACTCATCCGGACAAAGTGCAATTCGAACGATTCGTCAAGAAATGCGAATAAATGATAAATTGATTGTCATTAGAAAAATACAAACTTTTCGCTTAGGTGGTTTAGAAAGCTGAAACTTTCAGGATTAACTCTTCGTGCAACTAGCAATCAAACAGCACTTAGAAAAAAAATTTAGTGGTGATACTTTCGGAAATTCAAAGTTGTTGAAAAATCTATAGGGAACCATACCACTACCCAGAAAAAATCAAACGAACTCATTCTTCACATTTGAATCTCAAATTCCTCTCATAGTAAAAACTGTTCGACATATTCACCTTTAGCAATCACATGGCCGCTCTTTTCACAAGTAAGTATTATATCACTTCAGGTATGTCGCTTGTTTCAAGACTACATGCTTCTTCTTAGAGCATCACAGTATGACGAGCCCATACCCAATTAGGTGATCTGCAATTGACTGAATCAAATATAAAACTTTTTATTTTAACAGCAACAATTTTGTTTTTGTAATTGACAATGTCAGCAGAGAAAGACTATCGAATATGACAGAATTCACTGTTGCAGAAAAACTGCAAAAGTGAATTCTGTATAGACTATCTTTATGATGGAACTAACTGATATTGTGCAATTACATTGGCACTATCACCTAGTGACGTATATAACACGACCATTGAATGTTTTTCGTTCTTCGTATAGTATACATATAGGCTGTTTATAACTAGCGAACTATTATTTTTACTATACGATGACATCATTATACATTCTTTTTCTTTTATCTTCCATCTATACAGGATAGATCGAAAATAATCCTTTACTTAGTATCGAATTGCGTCCATATGTGCTGCCATAGTTATTTTGTAATATAATATGTATAAGTAAATGAACGACTTAATATTGAAATATAAAACTTTTTATTTTAACAGCAGCAAATTTTTTTTTTGTAATTGACAATGTCAGCAGAGAAAGACTATCGAACATGACAGAAGGGTGTGGGTGTGGGTGTGGGGGGTTGGTGTGAGTGTGGGTGGGTGTGGATACAACGACAAAATGCTCACGCACTCTCACCCACACCCCATCAACCCCTCCCCCCACACCCACACCCACACTCACACCTACACCTACACCTACACCCACACCCACACCCACACCTACACCTACACCTACACCCACACCCATACCCCACTCACACCCTCTTACCCATGTTGCCGTATATTTTCGTTTAATAAACAACTAATGGGAAATTAAAAGAACGGACACCGTAGTAAGCTCAATCCAGGTGTCTTCTATAATTTAAAACCGACCCGGGTCATTTTGCATGTAAGATGTGGGAGAAGTTCTGCACTGAAAAAGTGTTGTTTTTTGCCGTTAAATTTGAGATGTCTCGGAACTGACACGGTGAAATGAGCTGAAACTTTGAGTATTTACTAGTGACAATGTAGTCAGTCTATTCTGAAAGTTTCATGAAGGTTCCATGTACCAGGACCGAGATCGATGGGGACCTTAAGTTTCTAGGAGTGCGATTTTTGTTAGCTTCAGAAAACTGTAATACTAATTGATCTTTCGAAATTTTTTTTTATGAATAATATCGTTGTAGTAGGAACTATAAATGCTGAAATTTTCAGCTTCCTCCAATCATTTTTTGTATACAATACTTAGTATCCAATGGATTATCCCTGCAGTGTCCCAGAACTTTGGGCCAAGGGGCTAACATTTAAACTTATATAACTTTCTATAGAAGCTTCCAATTCACAATGCTATAATAGTATATGAAAGGTCTCTGTTAGATCTATCAAAGCACACCACCATTGCCTCATTATAGCTTCTTAACCAAAAGTTATAAAAGGGAAAACTTTGTCCCAGAACTTTTGTCCAGCACTGTATCTATTCGAATCTTAATCAAATGTAATGGTAACACCAACATGTTTGGGTATAGTAGTCATTTGTTGAATATATCCACCAGCATTTAGTTCAGGACCACCATCACCAAAAGTGACATGTTGCATCAATCTTGTTATGATTACTTTTAATTCAAAACGAGCTAAATCTTGACCAATACATTGTCGATGACCACTGCCAAAAGGAATCAATGCATAAGGCGGATAATCTTTGTCTTCACCTTGAAAACGTTCTGGATAGAATAAACTAGGATCAATTTTCCAACATCGTTTGTCTCGAGTCAAATTATAAAATGAAATGAATACTTCATCACCCTTATGTAATTGAACACCGCTTCCAGGTAATCGATCATCTATAGTTAGTGTACGAGTTGTACCGGCAGCAGGTGGAAGAAAACGAAAGACTTCTCGAAGAACACAGTCTAAATAAATCAAAGATTCAATTTGTTCGATAGTCATACGGTTATGTTTATTATCATTAAGTTCTGCTTTAATTTTAGCTTGTACACGAGGATGTTTACTCATAAAATAAATGAACCAAGCAATTACATATCCAGTAGTTTCAGCGCCAGCCACAAGAAAGAGAAGTAACTCATTAATCACTTCTGTTCGAGATAAACCTTAATAGAAGACATTAGTAAAGCAAATAGGTGCTGTTATAATTAATTTAATGTCAAACTTTTACCTTTTTTTTCATGTTCGGGTTTTGTCGCTTCAGACTTTTCATCTTGTTGCAATGATGTAACCAATGATGCAATTAAACTAGTTCTTTTTTGAGCAGCAATCTGTTCGGATGTTTTTCTTTGTTCTTGTTCCATTATTTGATTCAAACATTCATCAATAATAATTCTTGCACGTTGATATCGAGAATTGAGTTTTAAATAGAGTTTGCTTATAGAATTCGGTATAGTAACTGCTTGAAAAAATATTTCTATAAAATCATTTAAAGCCTGTGTAAGTTTATTTCTTTTATTGATATTAGATTCTTCTAATGCTTCTAAATCATAATCAAAAGCAATAAAACCAAAGATTGCCAATGATAAATTTTGACATTGATCGACAATGTTGAGATGAATATAATTGGGATCACTCTCAGTTTTTGAACGCCATTGATCAAGTAATTTATCAGTACAATCAACAATTAAATCATAATTATTCAAGATTTTTCCACGACGAAATAAAGGAAGAATAATAGCTGCATGACGCTTATATTTGGGTCCTAAAATGAAAAACAAAAAATGAATCAATTTTGAGAAAGTTTGATTTGTGATCTTTTTCAAAAAAGACATTACAGATGTACAGACCTGTATTACAAATGAGTGCATCTTCGAAAACAATCCGATGTTCGTTTACATGTAAATTACCCTGTTCATAAATATGTCGATGAGTGAATACATGTCGAACATCGTCTGGGTTACATACACAAATTTGATGTAATAGTCCAAACCATATTTGAAAAGTATCACCAAATGTATCTTGCAATTGTTTTAAAGCTTCTCCTATATATCTACCACGGGTTACACCCATCTGGAGGATATTGCCAAATAAGAAATGCGGTGATTGACCTGGTATTGGACCGTACAATGTAAAATATTTGAGTTTGAGATATATGAAAAATATTGTTATTAAAATAACGAAAAGGAGAAAAAGCATATTTATGCAATGTATGAGGATGATGAAAGAGAAAAAGCATTTGTGACTTATTTATAAGGAGCTATGAAGCAAAAGAACGAAAGAAAGAAAAAAAACAAAATTTTGAGAATGAGAGTGAGATGAGTATGATGATGAAGGAGACACGAATGAAAAAGAACAGACAGCCACTATGATGCACTTTGGCCTTGCTGAAGAGCTTCCACAGGTAGTATGTAGAGGTGTGTTAGCTCGTTTCGTCGAGGGATTGATAGAGATATTTATTTAAAAGAAAAACATAATCTTATATATACATAAAAATGTCCTTAAAGTGCATAACAACAGAAAAAAAGAAAGAGATAGTTGTACAACAACAAAGAGAAGAGAGAAAACAAAAGGAACGAGGAGTACGGTGAACATATATCACCGTTAACAAGGTGTAAGCCGAAGAGTCAAACAGCGGCGGCGACGCCTCCTAGACTTTATGTTTTTCTATACCGCCGGTGGCTTTGACAACCAAAAAAAAGCGTATTTGCTCTTAAAAGACGAAAAAAATGATCGATGTCAACAGTACAATAAATAAACGTATGTGAACTTCTTAATGTAATAATTTGTCAAGTATCATTCAATAGAAAATGAAATAGATCATTGATTTTATACGCTAAATGTCAAATCAATTGCAATATAGATCTTGAAAAGATCTAGAAAAAAAAAATTCTTGGACTTTTTTAGAATTTGTCCATTTGTTTATACAAGGATCCAAATCCAGATCAGGAAAAAAAATCTCATAAGGTTCTTCAATCTAACGATTCTGTCACGTTCAGAACAAGAATCTAATAAAGTCTTGAAAAACTCTTCCATGTATTACTGTTGTGGTTTTACTCAACATTTGCATTGAAATCCGGTTGTGATCTATATACTTTAACTCTTGGACGGAGGATGTGGGTGTGGATGTGGAGTGTGAATGTAAATGAAAAGTTGCACACCCTTACACCCAACCACACCCACACCTACACCTTTTGGTGAAGAAAAATAAAATAAACATTAGTTTTTGATCGAATCAGTCAAGCAACAGGTGATTAGTCAGTAATCTTAGAAATAAGAAAAAAACTTTTATTGTCTTCCTTCAAGTTTTAGCGACTTACTGATAATTATTCTTTGAGAAGATAAAACTTTCCATAAGAAACACTGACAATGAAGACGTTTGTACTGTCTGTTAAAAAGATCGAACATATTCGGGTCAAATGAAAACTGTTATCGCCATACTTACATTGGTGTGCACCAAGCGAGATATTCAAATTGTAAGATGTATACCATTTGTTCACGATGTCTACGGTTCAAAATTTCATCAGAAGTTTTGCTTCCTTGCTCTTGATCGTTGGATAGAGCTTATCGAATTGCATTAGGAAATATATGTTCCGTAATCTAATAAGTAATTTTAAAAGATCCCATTTGGGCAAAAATTTAAGCTACTATTATTTCTTAAATTTAATGAGACACAGAGCCAAAATTCTCACATTCGTAAACTTATTTGTAAATCTCTCCTTTTTAAATATGAAACATATTTTCTAATGCAACCTGACGGGCTCTATCCAACGATCAACACAAAGAAAGCAAAGCTTTTAATGAAATTTTGGACTGTAGGCATCATACACAAACTGTAAATATCTTACAATTTGAATATGTCGCTTGGTGCATACCAATGACCACTAATATTTTAACTTTGTAAGTGTAGCGGTGAGAGTTATCATTTGATCCAAATATGTTCGATCTTTTTAACGATCAGTACAAACAACTCCATTGTGAGAAATATCAATTATGTCATCTAATGAGAGTGTACATTTGGACGTATGAGTGTTTCAGAATCGGCAAGCAACAATGTCGTATGAAAACATACTCATATTCAATCTCAGCTCAACAGATCGAAGTCTCGAATTTCATTTCTCGAAGATGTTTGATTAGGTACAGGTGTGTATCAAGAGCACATAAGTCCCATCTACATCCTACGGTGAAGTACAATTGGAGTACACACTGTTCGAGTCTCGCTTTTTCCCCTTGCCAATACTTATACTCTTTCGAATTCATTAGTTTTTAATATTTATCATTCTGGACAAGTATTTATGTTATAAAAACAAATGACATGAAAATGAATAATTTAGTAAGTCTGTGTATGTCTTGTCATCTGGATCAGTTGATGTTGTGAAAAGATGTTCGTCTTTTTCACCATAACTATTTTTTTTATAAACTTAATAAGATTAATATTGCCGAAATTACCATAACTTATACCTTTCCAAGTTGGTTTTTGTTTACATATTTCACAACGAATACATCGACGAAATTCTTTTGAATCAAAATCAGTTGTCTACATGTTTTGAGTTGAATTGAGAAAAGAGAGAATTTTCGTAATAACTAATTCTGGTAACTCTTGTTTATCATTTGAATTTGTTTTATTCATCACAGTTGTATTTCTCAGAATTTTGTAATATGTTTCAATACTAACAAGAACAAGATTATTGATCTCTAATTGACATGATTGTAAAATTGGTTGAGGTGGATTGACGATGAAGAAGTTAACGAATGTTCGTCGTCTAGATCGTGTTGTTAGATATTGTATTGAACAAAAACGATGTGGCAATCAATTACTAAATACAATAGCAGTATCAGGTTTTGGTATCACATAACGATTGACATCTTCATATGATCTGCCTCCTGAACGATATCCAAAAGAAAAGCATCCTGTTAAATCTTGTCCCGTATCTTCATCAATTAATAGTATTTCAGGTTCACCAGGACTTCCATAATCTGCATATGGTAATTTTGAAGGACGAAATTTTAATGCACCACCTTGAAGTTTTTCGTCCATGTGCAGATAATAAACACAAAGAGCTACGATATTTTCGTCATAATCTTCAATATGCCAATGATTCGAATATTTTATACCTTTAGATTTACAAAAAGAGAGAGGAAAATTTGTGTTTTAAAAAAGAAAAACAGTTAGGTATGTATTTTACCTGATTTTATATGATAACTTTGGACTTTCATAACGACTTGAAGACGTATATCGACTTCACCACAATTTAATACATTGAGTTTTTTAAACATTGGTACAAGTTTTTCAAATATATTTTCTAAATTTCGATATGTTTGTTCATATTCTTCATTCATTAGTAAGTTCAAAATCGGCGTTTCGATATGAACTTTGTATTGAATTAAAACATTCTCATTTGCATTCAACGGAGAAATACGAAATTGACTTGGTATCCATTTGTAAGTACTTCGCAAGGGCATATATTCATGAGTACGCCAAAACCTTCGAAGAAAAAAAAACATATCACTAATGAAATGATTTAACTTCAATGCAGTTTCAGATGATCTTCATCACAAAACAAGAAAAATGAAATCTATTACTAATAAAAACAAAATAATCTTTTCTGAATGATAGATTTTTTCGCTTTACAGTAAGTTAAACACCTACGTACAGTTCCTTTCTGGTGCTTCAAAATATCCATCAGAATTTCATTTTATTCCATGTGGTTTATAACTAGTAGGTCAGGATCGATGATATCCTCAACTGGAGATGAGTAATCATGAAAATCTTGTCTTTGTTTATTCAATTTATTAAATGTTCTTAATAATTGATGACGATTTTTCATCCTTTTTTTTTTGACTACAAACTTCATCACATTGCCATATTGGATATTCTACAGCAAAATAAACGTTCTTGTGATACAAATCCTAAATTATTTTTCGAGAAAATTTCTTATGAAATGGATGGCCTTCATTATGAAATAGACTGTGATCATAATTATGTTACATGCCGGGAACCGAATCGCTTTTTAACAATTCACCAATATCTGATAAATCATCAGCGTCATTGTTACAATTATTTATTGATGATGTCGCCATAACAAAAAGATAAGGGTGTGAGTGTAGTTGGGAAACAGAAAAACATCCATATTCATATTAACAGCCATTGGGTATCGAAATTTCAAATTAACCTCTCGGAGTGCCATATTCCCATAGGTCGAGGGCTCGGCGATAGGTTATTTTTACTAGCAGTTTTCAACCGCTCGAATGACCGTCTCCGATGGATCGGAATTTGATCGAAAAAAAGAATTTTTGTCCGATAGATGTCTCAATTTCGAGTTGTCCAAACCCATCGAATATAAATTCCGAGTAGTCGAAACTTATCGAATATATGCGGAGAAGTAGTACTGCAATGATTATCCACATGTTTTACCTGAACGTTTCTCTATTATAGTTTAAATATCTCAAGAAGGGAAACGTTTTGACAGCTAAAATTTTAGGCATTTTCAGATCTCTCTTGTGGCTATATACAGACAAAGTTTCATTGAAATCCGTGACATCGATTGAGCAGGTCTACTTGTGGTTCTCGTTCAATGGCTCATAGACGTAGAAGTGATCGTGTATTTGTCTTTTCTTGTTCATTTTTCTTCCCTTCCAGGAGAAGCAGTCATTGATTGGAAAGAGAGCAATGGACACGATACGGTTTTGCCTATCTAGTCAACGATACAATAGTTAAAGTAAGACATTTATCTGCCTCATTCTCTCGTTGTTTTAGGAAAATATCGGACAGAGCTGCTTAACTCCAAAATTACCGCCATTTCCCATTAGAAAGTAGAATTGTTATAGTTGTCTATATTTTGCATGAAAATGACTCGGAAAAAAATGCATTATAATAGACAAACAACAGAAACAAGCAGCTAATAGTTCGAGAATACCACTGACTTGTAAATAAACAGTTTTCAGTGTGACATAATAAAGCCATTCGGTTGCTATAGATGCTGTAACAATACGAGCAAACAGATGCAAATAGATTGTTATCCATACTGATCGAAATTTATAATATGATTTATAAAAGAAATCAAATAGAATAAAAAACCCAATATTAGCCGATGTTGTTCGAACTATTTTATCGCTAAAAAATATTGGTATTAACGTTGCTAAAATAGCTTCTAAACGTGAAACAAAACTAAAAAATTGTCGTTGACGCACTTTGATATGCAGCCTCACATTACAATTCAAATTCAAACGTTGAAATACTTTTTTACAACACCAACAGGATTTATCATGTCTTTTGCAAATGGCGATCATTTTGCAACACCACAATGCTAGAACAAAGACGAAATCCGTCATAACATATCCGACATATCGAATCTGTTGTAGTCGATTATTTTGTTGTAAATAATATAATATATATAGAACATCACCAACGGTCACTATCATCCAAATGAGAGAATGGTAGACTGTTAGTGCTAATTTACAGTTAATAGTAGGAAAATATTGCAGAAAATAAAATATGAAGAAAACTGAAGAAAGAAGACCAGCTGATTTACCGTTGGACACGAGAAGCGTGTAAGCATCGTAGATGTAAGTGGTAAGTGCGACTAATGGTATTGCAAGCATTAAATAGTAGAAAAATGGATCATCATCGTCATCTTC
>CAJNOP010001960.1:0-21325 GCA_905250075.1 Rotaria sp. Silwood1 | reverse complement strand
GTCCTCGTCTGGGACTACTCTGAAATTCTTCGGATTTCATACATAGAGATATAGTTATGAAAATAGACCGGCGTCCCTGTCACCCGTCCTGTCTACCCGGGCAGACAACAAAACGGCAAAAACGGCGTTTAAACGTCTCAACATCTGAACTATTTAAACAGTGTCATTAGTCGCCAAAAACGCGTTAAAACAGTTTATGAAAAATTAACTTTTAACACGTTTTACATGTTTAAACGCTTGGAGTCATTGAAATTGTAACTGTTTTAACGCGTTTTTGGCGACTAATGACACTGTTTAAACAGTTGAAATAATTTCCCTTGTCACGCCTCTTAATGATCAACAAACGTTTCATCTAAACGATGAAGTATCAATAATTTATAACTAAATTTTCTTCTCATTGATAAACTGATCGATTATATTCAAATTATCATTAGATTAATGTTAAATTGACACATGTTTATAGTTTATACTTTGAAAACAGTGCAGAGAATTTATCTCTCATCAGTTCGTTTCTTTTTATGTTAAGAGTAAGTGTATATTTTACTATTTACTTATTGATATTTTTTTCTTTTTGTTTTTTTTCAATAGTTGAAAGAAAGATAAAAAATGTAGGTTTAATCGAACAGCATTAACACCTTGTCATACCATTCCACTATTAGAAAAAAAACAAAAAGAAAAAAATACCAACAAGTAAATGGCAAAATGTAAACTTACTCTTAACATAAAACGAAACGAACTGACGAGAGATTTAATTCTCTGCACTGTTTTCAAAGTATAAACAATAAACATATGTCAATTTAACATTAATCTAATGATAATCTGAATATAATCGGTCAGTTTATCAACGAGAAGAAAACTGAATTATTTCCATTCATGTTTCAAATAAGTGACGGATAAGATAGACTGATGAATAGATTTAAAATAGTACGACTAACACAGGAATTGATAAAAAGGCAAAGCACGGACTATCTAACCAGCTTCTAGTATAAGGAAAACTACAATCGGAACTTCTATGGTAGACAGATGTTCTTTTCAAGTATCATTAATAAATTTAACTTCATTTCGATCAAATTCTAAAATATCAAAGTACGGAGATATGATATAACTAGAAATGTCATCAACGCACTACGAAATCTCATAATTAGTGTGTATTAAGTCGGTCGCGAAATTGATTAAGGCACACCTATGCATCAGAATGCTATCTGCTTTTTCCTGTAGTGACGATATTTCTTTTAAAGCTCATTCATATTTCGATGACTTAAGATTCCCTTTTCATCGAGTAGAAAACTCAACTGTTTCAAACGTCTCATATGTCACACGTACTCGTGATGAACATTATATATGAAACATTTCAAGTGAGGAATATTTAATGGACCCTGCTATGTTTATCGTCTGCGAGCAACTCTGCTAGTTGTATTGTCATAAGTATCGTACATGTTATGTCTAAGTCAACACTAACCTAGTGAATATTGAAGTATTTTTCACAGAAACTCACTATTAATAGCCATGCAGTAAGTGTCCTATTCTTTCTCTCGTTCTGAGTGATTTCCGCAGAAAAGAACTTATCTAATTCGAACATATCTAGTCTTACACAAAAGAAGTATGTGCCATTACATATAGTGAATTTAACATTAATTTTAAGTATACGTTAGAAATAAAATGGCCTACTCAGTTAGGCAACTATGTGAACGAAACAGAACACAAATGAATTCCAAATGAAAAGAACAGACGAATAATCGGACGAGAGAGTGATAAAAGAATGACCTCTTTTTTCCTTTTTCTGTGAACTGGACGGACGGAAAGAAAAGACAGAATAGAAAAAATTTCTTGCAAATGTGGACTGATGATAACTCTGTTTCTATGTGACGATGATAACTAGATGAAATATACAATAGTCAAGTTTTGAAACTTTTATTGAAACAGCTAATCTCTATGTCATTTTTTTAATTATAACCTATATGAGAACAGGATAACTTGTTTATCTTGGTTAAACATGATTGTTGCCCATACGTACTTGCACTTTTAAAAGAAAAATAGAGAAGATTATGATTATCATATAATCTAAGAAGGAAGGAATCGTTTATGTTGTTAGTATGATATACTAACATGTAATAACATTAATGATGATTTCCCCCTTCCATTTAGTTTTTGAACGTTAACAATATTTGTCTGCACTTATTATAATTCACAAAATACAACTGAGCTAGAATTAATCTTCTTAAATGTGCAGTAAAATAAACCAATATTGGTTAAGATGATGTTATAATATTCATTGAACAAATCACTATAACGTTAATTGTCTACACGCTGATTGTTAAAGATATTCAGCATGAGATGTGCTGCACGACTATTCCTGTTTAGCAAATCAGTTTATGGCAGTTACTCTGATGCAAATCAAAGATAAGCTTTCTTACATTCTCATCAGATATTGACACCGAACAATATTTGTCTTAACGGTTTTTAATTGACAGTGGAATATTGCTGAGTAGATACACTGACAATACATCGATATAGAATATGTAAAGTCACTACACGGAGTATTTTCAGTAAGATCGTTATACTGCTATCGATTTTGACTTCGACTTAATGACAATAAAAAAATTTTCTTGGTTTAAAATTTCTGTTCACTAATAATAAATATCGGATCTGATCCTTTGCTGTTTATTAGGAAAAGATACATGTTCTAACCATCAGTTGCCTGTTACTAATAAACAACGAATTGTAAAACTTACTACTTATTAAAAAGTAACCAGACTGATTACTCACTATGTTGTGTTACGTGATTTAGATACATTCAACCAGGCATAACTGTCAGAGAATAGTTAAATTAAAAATTTACTACTCATTAGTAACAGATTAGTAGGGCAGACTATCACCTACTAGCAACTAGTTAGTGACGATGCACATGACTTACTGACAGCATAATAATAAAATTTTTGTAGTTTTGATTGTTTTTTTGGTAATCGAAGCAAAACGGAAAAATACTGTTAAAACGTTTTTTTTTCGAAAAAAACACGAAATTGGGGCATTTTTAATGGTTTTGTCAAATTTAGTTGAAAATAAACTGTAAAAACGATTTAAAAGTGAAAAATTCAGTCGTAAACGCGTTTAAACGAGTTAAAACGGTGTAAACGCTTTTTTAACGCGTTTAAACGCCTTTCTAGCCGTTTATTGTCTGCCTGGGTAGTCTTTGTCTCAAAAAGTCCTCGTCTGGGACTACTCTGAAATTCTTCGGATTTCATACATAGATATATAGTTATGAAAATAGACCGGCGTCCCTGTCACCCGTCCTGTCTAGTCTTTGTCTCAAAAAGTCCTCGTCTGGGACTAGTCTGCATACTAGACAATAATGTCCTGTATCAAGCGACTTCGACCCAGTCCTAGACGAGTCTTTCTCAAAAAAAGACTAGACTAGGTACGTATAATGTCGCCCGTCAATCATGTGATTTAGACGGGGCTTCATGACGCCCAACAATCCCGGACTAGGCATGTCATAGTCGAATTTGAGACAAAGACTGGGCATGACGGGTCGACATGACTAGAAAAAAGACGAGTCATTTAGCCCGTCTTGAGCTCACTTGGGCACTGAAATTTTACATTCGTTTACTTGCTAGGGCGGATCGCTCCAAATGATGGATAGTTTCTCAGTTTGTATTTCGTCAAATACTATTAGACTACCTATTCTACATTATCTGAAAAGCATCCTCTCCTGTTTAAAGTTGTAACTGGAA
The DNA here is from genome assembly GCA_905250075.1 of Rotaria sp. Silwood1. Lineage (NCBI taxonomy): Eukaryota > Metazoa > Rotifera > Eurotatoria > Philodinida > Philodinidae > Rotaria > Rotaria sp. Silwood1. The sequence goes on along the minus strand of CAJNOP010001960.1, from coordinate 17,594 downwards.
GATGGGCTCGGACATTATCCATTAACTAGAGCAGTCCTTTTCTAATAACTTCTTTAGAAGACTTGTGTTCGACAACAAAGATTGTTGTTTTTTTTATCACTTACTTTGATTTCTTTAGTAGTAATTGAACTCAACGAGCAGCAATTCATCAAAATGCTGATAATAAATGTTCAAAGAATATGCGAATCTTTTTCGGATGTATTATATTTGCTAATTCGACAAATCGCGATAGAATATCTAATCGAAATTAAAAACAAATTAAAAACAAATTTAAGTCATATAATAAAAATAACCTTTTAAAGTTCGTGGTGCAACATTTGGATTACATTTTATAATTCATAAAAAAATTATACAAAAAAAAGGATTTCTTTCTTTAATACTTTAACAAGTTTATTGAGGTTTTCTTTGGTAGCTAATCGTATATCATAATCATTTTTAACACATGTTGTAAATAATGTTTCCATAACAGCTGTAACTAATTTTAAATGATTTTCATTGTTACTTCTAGATGAAAAAAACATTCAATAAGAGATAAAATTTTAAAAAATCGAATTCTTTACCTAATTATTAATGTTTCAGATGCTCTTGTTGAAATTAATTTTAAAACTTCAAATGATTTACTCATTTTATCCATTTTGTCTAATTTATTTTAAATCCAAATAAATAAGTGTAAACATCAATTGATAATAATAATGAATAAATGGTCGACTGACAATGCTTAATATCGATTAAATGTTCATTAAACATATCATTGACATTTTTGTTTCCTTCAATTGATAGACGACGCTAGGTTACGTATTTACAAGACATGACTGTATAAAGTGAAAATTTTATTTATTTCTTATATATATTTCTCTTCCGATGTTCTTGGAATCAATGTATGCCTGCAAATGAAGAGAAGATCCATAACAAGCTAAATTTCATTAACTGTTTTTATTTTATTTTAGTTTGCTATCCAGAATTTTTTTAATTTTATTATTAGTAGTTGTAAAGTCATATCTTCACACTTATCTTTGAAATTATTTCTTCGAACAACTGAATAATGAAAACCGGGAAATAAATAAAATTATTTGATAAAATTCTTTGAACATTAATGACGACTCATCACTAGTTGATGATCTTGCTTCTCGTCATTCCAGATTCTTGATTTTCTTGGTTATCAGCCAAGATTCTTTTGCCATTCCTTCTACACAAGATTATATGAATCATTTTCATCACATTGTGCATCTTGATCACGTGCTATTGGTCGTGTTGGTAAACGTAATATAAGAATATAAATTTTAAATGTTTTATGAAGTTGACTATCTAACAATATATTTGATTGTAATTGTAATTGACAACCCAGTGAAAAATATTTGCTTCAACGAACGAGTGTGGGTGTGGGTGTGTGGGTGGAAGTAAATTTAGAGAAGACTCACACCCAGACCCACATCCACACCCGCACCACACCGACACCCCACATCCACACCCATCCCACACCCGCATGATTGAATCTTTTGAAATTGTTCTCTTCGGAAAACAGTCAAATGCTGATTCTTCAGTTTTGCCTATAAATTACGATATGAAATGCTTGAATAGGGTGTTGGTGCGGGTGTAGGTGTGGATGTGAATGTGGGTGCACGTGTGGATCTTAGTATGATATGGTTATTAGCTTACTGAAGATTCACACCCACACCCACACCCTTTTCTTACTGAAGTATTTGAACCAAAACATATCGATTAGAGAGTCAATGTTGGATGTTTCTAATACAGAGTTTATCCAAATTCGATTAATTTTATTTCAATATGAAATATATGATGGACTAGAGAAAAGTTGACTCTGTAGTAATTATTTCATTGAATGAGCTGCATTGATTACCATCTCGCTCATTTATTATTACGTCATTAATGATGCCGTATTTTCAGTGTTTTTCTAACGCATTTGAGATTCCTAACTCTCAATGTTCGTCTATTGAATGTATTTTTACCAATGAAATACTATTAATAATTATATGAGACTTTGCTTTCTGGAACTTGCCAGTGTCTATCCATAATTCTCGATCAAATGTTTCAAGGTTTTACAATCTAACTATCCTAAGAAATTTTGCTTCACTGTTATTCTCACCACGCAATCTCCGACCATATATCCTAAATCACTTAGTCATAGACATTCTCTTTATATGTTCCATCCATCCGTAGATCTGGAGATAGTCTTGTTTTACTCACGTTCACGCTTGTGTTCTCCTTCGATCCCGAAATCTTATTACTTGCCAAGAAAGATAGCTCAAGCATTGAGATTTCTTAGAAAGGAATAGACACTCAACGAAGATGGGAAAACAACATTGTAGCTTTTAAGTTGCATTTTGATAGATGATTGGTTTTCAGTTTTGTATTAGAAAGGAGTTTACTAAGCCACTATATGGTATATATGGGAAAAAATGACACTGAAATCGAGGATTAGCTTGACTGAAAGAGGTTTGCTTTTCAGCTGAACAGTCCGTTTTATTCTTTCATTTCACCAAGAAATCAGTTCCACGCTAAAGAATTAATCAATTCGATTAATAATCGGAGTCGGAGTCATAAGAACAGTCTTCAAAAAATTGAATTCTTTCATCTCCGTTGTTGGAGTCCCGGAATTGTTGTGATATCGAATAGGTGCTTATAAGTTTCAATTTTTTCAGTGTCTGAATATAAAATTATAGATAAGCATGACTAAACTGTGTAGAAAAGACTACGTCACCATATTTTCACGCAAAGCAAAAACCAATTGTTTTGCTGCATCATCTCTGATTTCATTACCACTCAGATCCAGTTCGGCAAGTGTCTGTACGAGAAAGATAATGTCACTATGAATTAAATCAATGAAGAAAATAAACCACTTTATTGTTTTTTATAACGCACATCAGACTTTGTGCTCCAGGATCACCTATTTTGTTCCATCCCAGATTTAATGTTGTCAGCGTCTACGTAATCAGCAAATATGAATATGACGATGCTTTGATAATCTATGAATCTTACTGTGTTATGTTGCAATGCATCAGAGAGATATTCTATCCCATTGGCTCCAATCTCATTCGATGTTAGTGTCAAATTGACCAATATCTATGACAAAATTTCAGCCGAAAATAGGTAAAGAAAATAAGTTACTTTATTGTTTCTCAATAAAGCCGCTATATACTTTGCTCCAGAATCTCCTATTCTATTGTATCCAAGATCCAAAGTTGCCAGAATCTGATTAAAACATGAATGCCAATGTGAAATTGATTCGATAATCTATAAAACTCACAGCGTTATGTTTTAATGCATCAGAAATATATTGTGCTCCATCTTGTCCAATCTGATTCGATCGAAGAATAAGCGCCGTTAACGTCTAGGAGAAAAATTCAATATGATCATCGATTAAATTGGTTAAGAAAAGTAGGCACTTTGCTTTTTTTTAATATACGGGCGAGACATTGTACTCCGAAATCTTGAATTTTGTTCTCTGCAAGATCCAAAGTTATGAGCATCTTAAAGAACAATCAAACAAAGCATGAGAGTGATTTAAGAGTTTATCAAAGCTGACTTGGTGATTTTCTAATGCATTAGAAAGGTATTTCATAGCCGTGTCACCAATTTCATTCGAGCGAAGATTCAATGTAGTCAGTGTCTAAAGGAAAGAAGAGAAACGTTATATGAAACATAAACAAGAATGCACTATGTAATACTTGGTTATATTGTAATGCATCAGAAAGATGGTGTACTAATTTGTCGTCGATATTTGAGTCCGAGAGATCTAACTCAGTGAAAGTCTATATAAAGAACTCAACGCGTATATAACACAGATTTAGATGATTATAAGTCACTTTGTCATTTCGTAATTGTACTGCTGCTTCGACAACTGCACAATAGCCACCTTTACTTCCATCTAGTTCGAGTTTTGTGAGTGTCTGAATGAAAAGTTGAACGTCAGTATCACTAATCAGAAATGTATATTACCTTATTTTTTCTTAAAGAATCAGCTAGGTACCGTACTCCAGTGTCGGTTATTTGAGTCTTTTTCCTGTAACGCCGACCGACTATCAATGTATTAAGTGTCTAGATATCAAATATAGTAACAAACAAACAGCCGAAAGATTCAACTTAATCTCTCACTTGATTGTTCTGCAACATATCAGCAAAATGCTGCATTCCAATGTCACTAATTTGGTTTTTCGAAATATCAAGCACAGTGATTGTCTTCATAAAAACAAAATCATAATTATTCTTAGAATGACTTTGAAAATATTTTACCGTATTATTTCGTAAGATTTCGGCTAGGTATTGTGCTTCAGCGTCTCCAATTTCATTGTAGGACAGATCCAACTCTGTAATTGTCTAATCAATAATGAAATCATGATCTTTAGTGCATTAACTAAAAAAAATTGTCACTTTGTTGCTTCGTAATACATGTACGAGATATTTTGTTATACTACTCCCAAACAAATCTTTCCAATGAAAATACATTGTAGTACCCTTCTACAAGAAAGCATTCAAAATCATGAGAGAAAAAATCAGTCGATCTCAGAGCACCTTTTCACTGAATCTTTCAATCGATATGCTATAAGTTGCAGAGCTCCAATAATTAGTCGGATGTAGTTTTAATTCTGTTATTGTCTGCATAAATACATGGATTAGTTCCATAGAAGATGAAAGTGATAAGACAAACTTCATCGTTTTGTAAAAAATTAAAAATTTGCTGCACATCTGTATCGTCAGTAATATTATTCTCAAGACGAAGTTGATTGATTGTCTATGCAAGAAAAAACAATATTCTCACTAATAACTCTAAGTCAGTAATATATGTCACTTTATTGGTTCGTAATGCATCAATTAAATAGTGTATCCCTTTGACTCCTATTCGATTATCGGAAAGAGATAATTTCATCAGTGTCTGTAAAAAAAAGCAAAGCTTCAGTGTGATTACTATAAATGTGAGTACTAAATATATCACTTTGCTATTTTGTAAGACTCGAGCTAAACCTTCAGCGCCAATATCTCCAATTTTATTGCTTGAAAGGTCCAACTCAGTAATTGCCTGGTTAATAAACAAATCATATTCATCGATGAATTCATTTAAAAAAATTAGTCACTTTGTCGCTTTGTAATGCATCTGCTAGATATTTTGTTTCAGTATCTCCAAAACGACTTTTCCAAAGAATATTCATTGTGACAGCTTCCTAAAACAAAGTGTAAGAAGCTATGAGAAAAAAATGAGTCACTCTCAAAACACTTTATAGATGGATCTTTCAATCTTTATAATGATTTCTTTATAGTGCAAAACACTAATAGACATTAGTTGCAGTTTCTTAATTGTCTACATTATTACATAGATTAGCACAATAGAAGATGAAAGTAGTAACACGAACTTCATTATTTTGCAACGAATTGAAAAGTCCCTGTACTTCTGTATCGTCATTAATCTTGGCCGAAAGGTTAAGCTGACAAATTGTCTATGTGAGAAAAAATATACTCGTGATTAAATGTCAATCAATGAAATATATCACTTTATTTATTCGTAATACATCAAATAAACATTGTATTCCAATGATTCCTATTGGATTATCTGAAAGAGACAGTTTGGTCAATGTCTGCAACAAAAAGTTAGCTTCAACATGATTGCTATACGTGTGAGTAATAAGTTACTTTGTTATTTTGTAGAACACGGGCCAAGCATTCAGTGCCCATGTCTCCAATTCGATTCTTTGAAAGGTCTAATTCAGTAATTGTCTGGTTAATAAAGAAGTCATATTCAACAGTGAATTCATTGAAAAAAATATGTCACTTTGTCGTTTTGTAATATATCTGCTAGGTATTTTATTTCATTACTTCCAAAACAATTTTTCCAACCAATATTCATTGTGGCATCTTTCTAAAAGAAAGTGTAAAAAACGATGAGGAAAAGAAATCAGATGATCTCAAAACACTTGATAAGTAGATCTTTCAATCGATATATGGTAATTCGTATCGTCTCTACTACTAATTGCATTTAATTTCAATTTCGTGATTGTCTGCATAAATACATGGAATAGTACAATAGAGGATGAAAATGGTAATACAAACTTCATTATTTTTTAATAAATAAAAAAATTGCTGTACTTCTATATCGTTATTAATCTTGATCGAAAGGTTAAGCCGACGGATTGTCTACGTGAGAAAAAATATACTCGTTATTAAATGTTAGTCAGTGAAATATATTACTTTATTCGTTCGTAGTACATCAAATAAATATTGTATCCCAATGATTCCTATTGGATTATGTGAAAGAGACAGTTCCGTCAATATCTACAAAAGCCAAAGCTTAAGTATATTTACTATTAAGTGTGAGTAATGAATCACCTTGTTATTTTGCAAGACTCTTGCTAAACATTGAGCACCAATATCTCCAATTTCATTCCTTGAAAGATCTAACTCGATGGACTTCTATGTAGAAAAGTAAACCATAATAATCAATTGTACTAATACAGAAAAGCTACCATTTCAGTGTTGGATAACGCATCAGCAAGAAGTCTAACATCATCATCACCGATTTTCTTTGTCTGTAAATCTATTCTGGACGGTGTCTGTTACAAAAATTTATTTATATGACGAAATTACTGTGAAAAATGAACTACCTTTTTGTTTCTTATTTGAATTGCTGCATTAATGACTGTACAAAAACTTCCAATATTTCCTTTTAGTGTTAAATTCTCGAGTCTCTGTAAAAAGTTACCTATGTGTTTCAGATTGACAAGAAACATTGAAATCTTACTTTGTTGTCTTTCAACACTTCGAACAGGTATCTGACTCCATCATTGCTGAGTTCATTGTGCGAGAGGTCTAATGTCTTAAGTGTCTGTGAAACTCACAATGATCTTTATGACTTAAATGATCTGAATAAAAAGTTACTATGTTATTTTGCAATATAGTCCCCAAATATCGCACGCCATCATCTCCTATTTGGTTATGCGAGAGGCTCAACCTAGTAATTGTCTATTCAAAAACGAAATAATGATCTTCAGTGCATTGACTAAGAAAAAATTTTTCACTTTATTGTAGCGTAATATATCTGCTAGATATTGTGTCTGAGTATCGGTAATTTTCTTCCTGTCGAGATTAATATAAGTGACCGTCTGTGTAAAAGTCAAGATAATGAAGAAGGTATTGGGTCAAGGAAAATCAATTACCGGATCGTTTTGTATTTGGACTGCTGCACTAACTAGTGCATAATAGTCACTACGATTTTTTTCCAGTTTCAGCATCTTGAGCGTCTGTTTCAATCAATGGTGATAGTCTTGAGGGCAAAATACTTTTAAAATCTCACTTTATTGTTTTTCAGAGCGTTAGCAAGGTATTTCATACCATCATCTTGGATCAGATTTGATTCAAGATCTAGTATGGTTAGTGTCTATAGGATGTAGCAAGAGCTCATATGAATAAAATGGTTGTAATTAAAAAAAGTTCACTTGATTTTTCTGTAAGACATCAGCAAAATATTTTGCACCGATATCTCCGATTTGATTTCCAGCAAGATCTAACAAAGTCAGTGTCTATATGAACAAATATATATTGGGAAAGGTTCTATGAGTATTTCACCTGATTCTGTTTTAATGCATCAGCCAAATAGTATGCTCCAACGTCTTCTATTCTGCAGCCTTCACACTGATTTCGCAGAATCAATTTGACTAGTGTCTGTATGATAAAATGCGAAAGTAGTATAGAATTAACGAGAAAATCTAATAAGTTACCGTGTTGTTTTGCAATAATTTAGCAAGATATCTTGCACCATCATTCCCAACTCGGTTGTAAGGAAGACTTAATATAGTTAGCGTCTATTTAGTAAATAAGTAATTAGTAAAAACAAAGTATTTCTAAGACTTGTGTTACCTTGTTCATTTGCAACGCATCAGCGAGACATTGTGTTCCTCTATCTCCGATTCTGTTTCCTGCACACGCAGGCAACCTAGATAATAGCTTTTCCCATTTCTATGTGAAACAAAGTAGACTTGATTATGAATAAGAAGATGAAATACCTCGTCTGATTCCCAAGATCGTGATTTCCAAAAATTTATGCGAGCATATTCGTATTCTCGACTGTTTTTATCATCGAAGCCGAATATCAACGAAGTAATCGTCTGAAGAACCAAAGTGAGCAGATAAAAGAAAAAAACAGAAAATGTATCACCTTATTGTTTCGCAATGCATGAGCTAAATGTTCTGCGCCGATATCTCCAATGTCATTGCTCGAAAGGTTTAGTTTTTCAATTGTCTACATGAAAACAAGAAGAATTAATGACTCATGAGATGAATTGTGAAAATATATTACATTATTATTTTGTAATGCGTCAGCTAGAAACCGTGTCTCATCGTTACCAATTCCCATCGATAGCAGATCCATTGTGTAAAGTCTCTGCAAAAGAATTTAAATTTTATAATAAAATATCTATACGTAAGAAAAATAAATCACTCTGTCATTCCGTATTCGAATGGCTGTACTAACAAGTGCACAATAGTTTCCAATATTGTTTTTTAGTTCCAATTCGATAAGCGTCTACGGGAGAGTACGAAAAAATTAGAGATGAATAAGAGACGATAAAACTGTACTTTGTTTTCTTTTAAGGCATCATAAAGATATTGAGCTCCATCGTTTCCGATTTTGTTATACGAAAGATCTAACTTCACCAAGGCCTATATGTTAGATAAGACAAAGACGTGACTGAAATGAGCTCTCAACATTGTATAACTTTATGATTGCAGAATGCATCAGCTACATATCGTGCTCCTGTATCTGTGATTCGGTTCCTCGCAAGAGTAAGTTGAGTCATGGTCTATGTGAATAAAAAAATATGAAAATAGGTGTATTAAGTTTAGAAAAGATATTACATTGCAGTTTTGTAATCCGGCAGCAAGATACTGTATCATCACATCTCCTAGTTGGCGGCCTGAAATGTCCAGATGCCGAGGTGTCTGAGAAGAAATAGAAAAACATTGACACATTTTAAAGCAAATCTATTAGATTAGTATAATTTCATTGTCAAGTATAAACTCGCTATGAGAATGGACATTACATTATGAACAGTAGCATACGTTACATAAATATTCGTATGTTTGAATCCTCAAGAAAACACAGTTATTGTACAGGGTGTAAAAAAACCATTACGCCCCCCCTTCCAGACCTAAAGACCAAATAGTACCCCCAACAATTTTATACCAAATGAAAGCCCGCAAAAAGTTACGTCTAGTGGTATAGTCAGAACAAATATAGTTTGTAATATTATAACGATTCTAGGCTCAATACATCATTTTCACTTATATATCACAATCTCGAGTACGTCAAAAGCCGTTGTGCTCAACAGTAACTTAAGTTGTGAATCATTAATTATTCAGTTTATTGATAATATTGAATACTAAAAAATGCTTTTTCGAAAGTTTCAGAACTTCGTATGACCCCCATCAGCAGCCTTGAGAGCATCAAATCTTTTTCGCATCGAGCATAACAAGTCAATAAAAAGATCTGTATCATTTTCAAGATCTTTGAGCGTATTCTCCAAATTCGTTTTCAGTGCATCGTAATTGTATCTGCTACGACGATCTTCATTTGCCATTAGTTCCTCAACTTTATCTTTAATAATTGCACCAATATTTTCTGCAGGATTCATGTCAGGACTATTGCCTGGCCAAATTGAATTTCCCCAGAAATTCACATTCTCATCTTCTAAAAGATGTTGTGTTGCATTCGCTTTCATACAAGGTGCCTTGTTGTGAAGAAATATCACTTCGTTCGTATCGAGAACATTGGACGAATCACGAAGAAATGGGATCACCTGTTGTCGAAGGATAGTGTCACGAAAATAAGCGCCATCCCAAGACTGTCCATGTTCTTTTAGCACCCAAAGTAGTTTTTTTGCAGTAAACATGACGAAAACCCCAATACATGTTGCATTGTAAACCATCTCTCGGTATCTTTCATCATCACTGATGTCTTCAATACTTCTTGCCCAAATTCGATCATTTTGATGGTTTGGTTTTCTTACAACATAAATGTAAAATTCATCCGAAGGTGCAACATGTAGAAAATCTTCTTCAGTCCAATCAGTAAGAAAATTTGCTAGCCACTTGCGATCTTCGATATGTGTATTTGTCTTCAGTGGCTTGGCAATCACATGGAAAGCTTTTAATCCTTGCCGATGGCGTTCATTGTAAATAGTCATGTGACTCACCCGCTGTTTTGTTTTCTCTAAAATCTCTCTTGCAACTTTTCGACAGCTACTGCTTTTGACACCATTTTCAGAAGAGATAATGTTTCTGCTCTCCTGATTAAGCACCTGGGGTCGACCACTGCCAAATTGTGTATAACATTCTTCGATAGATTTATTCCAATTTCGTCGTACCCAATCTTCACTGCGACGTAGCTTCTCGGAAATCCAAGGGCGAGTAATAATTGAGTCTCCTGTTCTTGCAATCAGTTCGTCACGTATTTCATGATATGTGACACATCGAATTCTGTCAACGAATCGTTGCTCTTCCGAATCATGAAGCAGATTAGCCATTTTGGTTTTTCAATTAATGTACCATAGAATTTTTTATTAACTAATCAGCAAATTGTTCAACGTCTAACGTGAATAAAAATTACTTGCGCGGACAACAGATACTCAGAAAGAAAATCAATGAAAAAATTTGAAAATATTTCGACACTCGACCATTTTCTTTTCTGTATTCTCTTCTTATCTGTTCGTGCATAAATGTGCACATAACTTTCTTTTTTTCTGTTCCTTCTTCTCGTTATCAGTCATCAATAGTAAGGCTTTTGATAATTCACACTAAACATTACTCAACTCGCTCACGTGCTTTGTGATACTCAAATATAACATTAGAAAACGAAAATTTGGCAAAATACGTGACATATTGGTCTACGATATCGTACATTTAATAAAAACTTGGAGCCATGAAAACTACGATCTATTAATACGTAATTCGAAAGTGAAGAAAGATAACTTGTATCATTTCAATTGATATGAGACTGTGATACATAAGTGAAAATGATGTATTGAGCCTAGAATCGTTATAATATTACAAACTATATTTGTTCTGACTATACCACTAGACGTAACTTTTTGCGGGCTTTCATTTGGTATAAAATTGTTGGGGGTACTATTTGGTCTTTAGGTCTGGAAGGGGGGGCGTAATGGTTTTTTTACACCCTGTACTTCATTCGATTTACAATTGGATAACTGAGTTATCCTTTTCTTTTTTCTATTGATTTCTTCAAAATACATAAGGGCTTTTGACTTATCATTCAAATTAGATTTATCTGGCAATTTATTGTTTGTATGCGAAACCCAAAGATTCTTTGGAATGTAGACGTTAGTAAGATTCTTCTCAAAACCTAAATTCTCAAGATAAGGATGCATTTTCCTCCACCAATGGTTCTAAATTCGAAGAATTGTATCTTTTTTTTTCTTCATGAAGAAAATCTTTCAATTGCTAAATCATTATTAGTGAAACAGTTTTCCGTATTCATTGAATATCTTATGATTTGTTCGTTTATACTGTCTCTTTCCATTTAAGCAATGATCTTTCCTGATTTTCTCGACAATACCTAAAAGTCAATAGATTTTAGCAGTAAAAATATATCTTGTTCAATATCCACCTTGCATTCAAGAGCTTTTCTCTTCGATTGCATTCTCTAGAATGAGTGTCTTTAGTTTTGAAAAAATTGATAACATTCATACATAGAAATACTTTCAAAATCAGTTGAAATAAATCGTATATCAATGAAAATTAGTTTACAGTAGCTACAGAAAAAGGGAATTCATCCTGGTCAGCATATCGTCTATAATTGTATAAGGATATTAAAGTATTCTCTTCGGCTTGTTGAAGAGATTTAGTAATCTTTCATAAGATCAGATATTCTGAAAGTGTAATGTAAAAGCAATCACTAGTATGCTAAGAGAGTATCAGATTTATGTCTGTCTATATGGTATTGTTAAAACTTACCATATTATACAAAATAACACGGCACATACTATCGATTGATGATATTTGTAATATAGTAGATTCAGTTTTGACATCACGGACACATTTTGGCGTTGTATACAAGTTTATTTGCGAGCTTTTAATGATGTAATCACAACTAACAAACCACCGCTTTTCATTCACCCAAAACGGATTATTAAATGGCAAAATTAAAGATTTGATATCAAAGTTAGCAGTTTTTTGCTCAACATCATAGACAAAGAAAAATTCGAATTTATTCAGTAAAGGTAGTCTCATTGGAATGAACTGCTTCCAATAAAACCCGTCGAATATCGAATCTAATTTTACTCTAGACGAAATCAGTTTGAGATGAACAAGTGAAGGTGTCAATTCCAGAAGCGATTCCAAATCTTTGATTGGTAGTTGACAATTACTAATAGTCAATGACATCAGTTGTGGATACACTATGTAATCAAAGAATAAGAAGGTGAGTATGTAAGTGGTCAGACGTAAGGAAATAGTCTTCGCGAAAAGAAAAATAGTCGAATCTTTCAAGTTTCCTTATATAAGACTTTTCTCTTCCGAACAAAATCTTGTTTAAGATTTTGACTATAAACTAATTAAAATTGCCTAAGCGAAAAGATAATTGATATTTCAAAGACTCCTATTTGACTTTCTATACCTGTGATATCGGCAGATGTACGCTGCCTCTTTGCAGAATGCGAAGTCGTAGTCGTAGACGAAGACTTTATTTGATCAGTGACATTCATAATACAATTTCTCATAACGAATTTTTTTAATTGGAGTGAATTGCCAAGAATAACACAATATTGGCAAAAGGTACAATCTTGGATTGTCAGTTGCTCTAATGTTGATTGAATTGGCCACGATACTTTTGGGTCTATATAATCCAAATTATTTATATATAGTTTACGAACCATTGATCCAGTAATCACAGGACAAATAATGGCGAGGACCTCATCATTCTCCCTGCCATATACATCCATCGTAAGTAAGACTAAATTGGTAGAACTAATTTTCTCAAAAAATCGGCGAATTTGAGCCGCACGAATCTTGCAAAAACTTATCGAACGAAGTCTAGTGAATTGACGCATGTCGAAATATGAAAAAAATAATCGGCTATATTGACTTTCATAGTAGTAGCCAGTAGAAAACTTTAGTGAAATTACGTTTGCAAGTGGAACGAAACGAGAAAAGAACTGAATGTCAGAGCTTTGCAGTGAACCAAATTCAAGTTCAAAGCGATCGTAGGTATTCACAGTTGCTCGCAGGTGCGAGCAAACGCGACGAAATGAACGAAGAATAAAGCATGAATCAAGATAATCCAAAATGCGATGAAGCAGCTCAACAGGAAGATTAGGCAGATTTAAGTTTGACATAATTTTATGAATTTTGAGAAGAACAAATAATTACCACTGTAAACAATCACTATTTTACTTTGACGCGATGTTTCGTCGCTCTCTTTCTGGAAAACTAAAACGATACAAAAATATACTTTAATATTTTGTAAAATCTCGCATTCGTCCCCATTTATACATGGAGCACTCAGAAAAGTTTTTTCCTTCGATTCTTCTAAAAGCCTTAGTTTGAGTTCAAGTATTCTGTTATAATGCTTAGACATATTTAGAATTACGTGCAAAATTTCAGACTTCTAAGTCTTGTACTTTGCTGTAATCTATTATTTCTTTTACGTTAATAAGATGCCATTTTCTATACGCTACATAGCGAGTGACTTGTAATAAATGACAGAACTTTGCACTTCATATTTTAATCCCCCAAAGAGATTTTATTAAAAAAAAAGAAAATATACCAAAAGATGCAGCGTGAAAAGCTCTTCAATCTACAGTGTAAAGCTTATGTTAATTGTGCACTTTTTCTTTCAAAATAAACAGTATTCTGAGTGACGAATTCTCGACGCCGCGAAAAGTAGTCCAGAAAATGTTGCTTTTTTTGAAAAGAAAAAGGATATAATTAAAATAAACTGTTGTTTGCAAGTTGTAGAGTTTTTCACGCTGCATATTTCGTCATATTCTGTTTTTTGAGAAAAACCGTATTGGGTGATAAAAGAATAAAGTACGAAAAAAGGAAGTTTTCGTTTGTGTAGAATTTTTGCAGCTAGAAAATGGCTCGCTTAGAATTCTGCTTTTTCTTAATAACAAAAGCTGCATATATAATATAAACTGTTCTTTGAAAATTGTAGAGTATTTCACGCTGCATCTTGTGGTGTATTTTGTTTCTTTTTAAATAAAACTTATCAGGTTACAGATAAGAAAAAAACGCGTTCGTCGCATGCGAAAAAAACACTTTTTTTGCAGAGTTGAAATTTGATCCTTCAGAATTGTGTCGATTTTCAAAATAAATAAATGCAGCTGTAAAACAAGCTGTCTTATGTAAATTCTGAAGCTTTTTACGCTGCATCTTATGGTATGTTTTGTTTTTTGTTTCATAGAAGATATCAGGTCAAGCAAAAATGAAATAAGAAAAAAACGAATTAGTCTTTTATAAAAAAAAGTATTTTTTTCGCAGCACCGAAATTTAATTGCTCAGCACTTTGTCGGTTTTTTAACACAGGAAATGCAACTGTAAAATTAGTTGTCCGCTGTAAATTATAGAGCTTTTCACGCTGCATCTTCTGATATACTTTGTTTTTTAATAAAACGTATTTAGGAATCACAATATGAAATGCAAAGTTCTCCTATTTATGATGAGCCATCCGTTAGCAGGTTGCGTGCACCTGCCATAAAAAAAAATGACGAACCACAGCAAAGTACAAGACTTAGAAGTCTGAAATTTTACACATAGTCCTAAATATTTCTAGCCATCATAACAGAGTGTGTGGGTCTGGGTGTGTGTGGGTCTGGGTGTGTGTGGGTGTGGGTGTGGGTGTGGGGTGTGGGTGGAGTGTGGGTGTGGGTGGGGTGTGGGTGTGTCGGTGTGGGTGTGGGTGTGGGTGTGGGTGTGGGTGGGGGGGGTGTGGGTGTGGGTGTGGGTGTTGGTGTTGCTCTTCCCTTGATCCACACCTACGCGTACACCCACACCCACACCCACACCCACACCCACACCCACACCTACACCCACACTCACCCACAGCCATACCCACACCCACCCACACCCACCCACACCCACACTCACCCACAGCGACACCCACGCCCACCCACACCCACACCCCACACCCACACCCACAGCCACACCCACAGCCACACCCACAACCACAGCCACACCCACAGCCACAGCCACAGCCACACCCGCCCACACCCACACCCACCCTAGTTTATTGCTAATGATTTTTACTAGTTATGACTCTAAGACGCTTCTTTTTAGTTTTTAACCTAAAAACTCGACTTTTCGATTACTTTCTTTGATTCTTCACGTCAACACATGAAAAATGTAGCACTACCCTTTCTGTGCACATTAAAAAGTTTCATTAGAGTTCCTTTAGATCAGAACATTTTTTTGTTTTTTTTCATATGAATGTGTCTTACAGTCAAGTCAAAAAAGAATAGAAGAAGTTCATAAAAGTCAGCTATACTAAATCGAGGGGATTTTCAGTTAGAACAAAAGTTGAAAAATCAGATAGTTTGATAACAACCAAGTGATTGGTATTTTTGTTGGCATTATGATGTCGTTGTACAGTAACGATACGATGAACAACATGGAATCGTTATTAGATAAAAAACATAATAGCCACTACAATTGGTTGCACTTATTGGAGAAATTGGATTATTACAGGAATCGCCATTATAAAAACAAACGTTGCCGACATTGGTTGCACCAATTATCATTGGTAGTGTACCGTTCCACCAACCTGGATAACTAGCACCACAGATGTTAGTTATACTTAATTTTTGAGTCACAAGCTGTGTACCGCTAGCGCCTACAAATCGATACCATCCAGTTGCAAGACTACTCTCCATTGCACAACAACCTCCTACATTAGTATAGAGACGTGATGAATCGCTATTGGTTGTGTAAGTGAAACATTGTATGGGAAGCATGGTAGTGGGAGAACCTGTTGAAACTATAGTAAGATTAAAAGGTACAAAATGATTTTCTATTGCTAGAGTATAGATGGAAATTCAATTCTTTCTATATTTAAAAAAATTGGAACACTATCTTATAGAAATACTGAAAATTGTGAGGAGCTTGATGTTCACTGTTACTATCGTTATAAATTTACCTGTGGCGTTAACATAAAATATAATAACCATAGCCAAAAGTATTTCACAAAGAATGAATCCGATGAATAGAATTAAAACATGTCTGAAAGAAATTTGTGAATTTAATGTAACGTTCCCATTGACACTGCAGATATTGAAAAATATGGATAGATAATTCAGTTTTGCAAGAAAACGATTTCGTTTGATATTTACTTCAATGGTTCTGCTACAACCGCAAGTTGATTTAGTTCGTTGTTAAGTGAACCCTCGGTTTGTCGACTGCTCGAATGAACCATTGGATCTATCAATGAAAATCTAAATTCGAATATAAGGTAAAAGACATTCATCGATGAATTCTCTAATAGAAAAATCATCTTCAAAATACGATTGTCTGTCAGAGATTTTTAATGCTTTTTTTGGGAATCTGAGAATAACTAACTCGTAATTCATTCATCGTTATAATCGTGTTCAAAGGAAGTCTCAGTGCATAACTCATTATTTCAAAAAAGTTTTGATGGATCATGTAATATTCGATTTAATGACACTTGAAGATAGCTAATGAGAAAATCCTTCAGTAATTTCTCGTACATTCTTCCATATTCTTTACATGGTTTTTTCAAAATCGAAAAAATTTAATCAATTCTAGAAAAGACTAATTTATTCAACGTTATAGTATTGAATCACTTGTGTTTCTATCTTGAAATAGAAATCGAGTTTTTAGATTAAAACTTCCATGTAAGATGCTGTTCTCCCGATGAAAGATTTTGAGATATAGTAGTGAGCCTAACGATACAAAGTTAAGGATGAGTTGACTACTCTCATTATCAGTTCATGGCACCGTGGTGGTTTATTTTGAGAAAATAATTGCTAAAAAATACACGATTAACTATGACAAGAGCAGGGATTTTGTTTTTAATAAAAAAACATCGTTCCAGGACGGATAAAACTGTATCATAAGTTGATTAATAATTCATTTTGGTTGAGAAAGATACTTTTAAGAGTTAACGTCTCCTATTATCAAGAGAAGGCATTCTATGTCTAAACGCTTATTGTGGTGATGCCATTAACCCTTTCAATCCCGTCATTTTCTTGCGTTCTGTACGAACAAGAAAAAAAAAGTTCAATCCCTCTCTTTTGCGTTCTGTCGTCATGATCAGCTGTATTTTAACTCTATATGTATTGAAATCAATATGCACTGTAAAATATAGAATGCCTATATGAATTTGCAAAGGATATTCTAGAAATGCCCATACGAATTCAGTGATAAATTTCTACTTTTTTGAAAATAAAATACTGGTATTCAAGTTTTGATTTAATGCAGGAAATCAAATTGAATTTCCATTATTGAGAAAATCAAGCATTTTCTAAATAATAGAAATTCGATGAATGAATGATAAAAGTTTGAATGCTTTAGTTACTAAAGTCGGGGTGTGTGGGTGTCGGTGTGAGTGTGGGTGTGGGTGT
>CAJNOP010001958.1:0-21362 GCA_905250075.1 Rotaria sp. Silwood1 | reverse complement strand
GAGTATATGTAGGGGTGGAAGTTTATCTTTAATTTATTTTTTCCAAGTAAATTAAAGATAAACTTCCACCCCTACATACACTCACACACTCACCCATGCACTTATCTTCTCATCCTCACAATTCCACACTCCCACTGATACGCACTCACGTACACCCTCGTTTACGTAACCACAGCCACAACAGGAACATCATATTTTTTTGTCATAATTTTCATCGAGAAAAGTTTGTTTTTATATTATTGTTCTACTAGTATGTGTCTTGTTTCATGTTTTTACCAGTTTTACTGCCATGTTCTATTCTATAACATTTTTTTTGTCTGTTTATTCAAGATTGTATTATAATTAATATAACAACACTCTTTTATTGATCCAAAAACTTTCCCATTTGTTGTTTCTTCATTAATAACTGGATTGTGCATACTATTTGAGCGAGAGTGTGATTCTCCGTTTGTTCGTATCCTCACCCAAATACCCACACCTCTAAACTTTTCTACCTTTGTTTTTAATAATATAAATCCATCTGGTTTGTGTGAGATGTGGGTGTGTATGGGTGTGGATGTGATGTGGGTGGGTATGGATGGGTGTGGGTGTGAGTGTGCATCTATTTTCTTCATTCATATCCATATCGACACACCCACACCCTTGTTGAAAGGTTTCTTGAACATATTTTAAATTTTCATGAAAGTTTACCTTAAAATTATTGATTGATTTTAAATTATTATTGAACTTGTTATAAATAAAACTTATCAGATCTATTTTAATGTTTGACTAAGAATTTACAAAAGTTTCAAATATTTACGATCAAAACTCACCTTAATAAGCACTTCTCAAGTCATCTGATCTATCCAAAGACTAATTGTGTCTAAATTGAAAATTTTTCATTCAAATTTAATATTTGAAATATCTTTCGTTGTCAATAATAATGCCGTGTTCATGAAGACGACTCAAATACGCAAAAGAAGCTTCGTTTCATTTTGGAAGTTCAAAGTAAAAGTTTTGCTAAAGCCATCGATACAAAAGAAGAACGCTGTCTGTAAATCAATTTTTTTAGAATAATTTCTGCAACCAATTGATTTTTGCAGTGCTTATATCCATATCTCAGTTCAGTGTAAGTAATATGTTGCATCTCTCATCATCCTAGCGATGTGCCAGTTTCCTATTAGAACAACCTTGAGAAACAGTCAATAGGAAAGAACAATCTGCTGAAAAATGCATTTTTTAATAGAAAACTTATGCTCTCTATACGATAAAAACATTTTCATGATCAAAGGCTCTAATAGATGCAGTGCACATTTGCACAGATCACAAATGAAGAGAGCTTCTTTCTAACATAGAAACACATTAGACAAAATTCCATTTTATATTGATTAAAAGATCTCTTCATCGTTGAAATGTCTTCTAGAAATCCAAAAATATATCTCTAGAAAAAAAAACAACACGTTCATTATTGAAGAAAGTTTATATATTGAGGTATATATGGCGAGATTGGTTGTATGAAATATTCCTGCTGAACCTAAGAACGCATTTCTTTTTGAAAAAGGTCTAAAAGAATTTTTTGACAAAGACACAAAGAAAAAAATGAATCTGTATTCGACTTCTGTTTAGTTCTATAAAATATTTCTTTGCAGACAATCATATTCATTGAAGTTAGCTTGTGATTAATAGCTATGCTAAGGATATACATATTTCACTGTAAACAAATTTCATCTATACTATTCAAATCTCAACATAAGCAACTGAGTTAAACAAGTTTGACAAAAACTTTTATTTTATTGTTTTTAGTTATTTAGCTATTAAAGAAGTTAAATATTCTCAGTAATAGACATTATTTTTTAGAAAAAAAGAATGCTATGGAAGATTGTACCAAGATGTTAGGGTAAGTTGATTGTATTGTCCTAGGAACGCTACTCTCATCAATAATTGTTTCTCTTTTTTCTTCATACAATATGATCTCCTTCTTTCTCATTCTACCTGTATAGAAGAGGTGAAACACACTAGTTTACTAATGATTTATTGAGAGTTTGAGTTAAAGGTTAAAAAGCACTCTACCACTTATCCATAGTAAAGCTATATAGTGATGGTCACATCTACACACCCACACCCATAATCACATACCCAAATCCTTTTTTTTCGCTGTTTTTATATATGATCGATATATTTTTCTATCGATGATTTTTTTTTTTCTGAAATTTTTTGACAAATCTTTGTTTCAACATTTCTTTTTCTGGTGTGGTTATACGGATTTGAGTATGGGTAAGTGGTATGAGTGTTTCTTCCTTTCAATTCACACCTCACACCTGGTCCCAGGGCCATATTGTCCATATGTACTTAGAATTTCTTTCCTATGCTGCTCTTAAACCTCAAAATGATCGACGACAAAATTTTTCATCAACATTAAAAAAGATTGCTTTCCAAAGGTTCTTATTTTAAAATTTCTATAGCTTCAAATGCCAGAGCAATATACACAAGTATATCGAAATGAAACTTATCATCTCTATCTAAAATGTCTATAAAAAAGTTTAACACCCTAAGAAAATGATTTGCTTGACATTGTGTGTTTTTGATAAATTTTTTATTGTTTTAGATATAATGACATTTTTTTTGCTAAACTATCAACGATGAATTGATTTAAAGAATAATCAGGACTTTCCATTCAAATTAAAGCATAAATATTGATCAATTCTTGTTCTAAATTTCTATTGAAATTATTTTGCTCATTAATCTTCGGAATTTGAATCGAAAATAACTTTTCAACATATAGATCAGAAAATGCTTGACCATTATGTAATTTTTGTTACATTTTTAGACAAAAATTTGCCAAAAAATGATTAGATCGATACTCATTCTAGGATCAATTTTCGCGAATAATTTCATTTGATCTTTTAATGCTTCTGAAATCATTTGTGTTTTAGAAATTGATTTAAGTATAATCTAGTAGTTCTTCGGTTTTATCTTGAACAACAATGAATAATATAATTGCGCCTGTAAATTTTCTTTCTATCTCAGCAATTTCAACTATCATCAATGGACAACATAATATTTTGATCGTTTTATAAATTTTTAAGAGCTCCGCTGATTAATTCTGGACAATTATTTAATGATACAATTGATTTGGTCAAAATTTTGTTTAAATAATTGAGTCTCATCCAATTCAATCAATTTATCTAGTAATTGATCACCTAAGTTCCACTTTAAATTAGCAAGTTCATATGGATATTTCTGATTTTTTTCTAATTTTGAAGTATACAATAACATATTAATTTTCTGTTTCATATTTTCATCACAAATGATAGTTGTTGTAAAACTTAGGAGAAATTGTATATTTTATTTTTTCAGCTCAACTTAATGAATTGATATAAATGTTTTAAATTCGTTAATAGTTCGAAGAAAAATATCTTGATTATCTATCGTAAGAGCATAAATTAAAGCCTTTTGAACATGAGGAATTACACTCGTACCAAAAATTCGATAAAAAAGAGTATTAGAATTGTATTCAAAACACTACAATTCTTTATTTCAATGACTGAACAAATCACAGAAAAACATTGATGCATAATCAATGAAATTTCTATGCTTGAAAGCTTATCTAAAATTTTACGGATTATTTTTTTCGAATAGTTTTTATTTTTATTATTTTGTTCTTGAAGAAGAAAAATAAATAGTATTTAATCAGACATGAATACATTTTTCAATTCTCTCTTTCTAGTTTTAATGAAAGCTAAGTTGATATATTCTGATTATTTTTAATTGAATTTTCAAATATTTAAATTAAGTGATGTTGTACTTGTTTAGAATCGAATCTTCTTACAAGTTTATTGATTCAATCATTAGATATCATTTGTCAGTTATTTGCAATATTCGATAAAATTCTTAAGATTTATTCATTTAACTTAGCACTCGAAAGCCATTGAGTGTTAATCTTGGATCTTCTTTAGTTTTTTTTTTCACGTAAATAAGAGATAGCATCATGAACATCTGGTAAAAATGAACTAATAACAAGATTAGCTCTTTCTTTTTCTAATATATCAAATATTTCATTGGATATATCTTGATTATTATTGTTAATATGCAGCAGATGAAATGATTTTTCTACATAGTTTATTATCGTTAGATAAATAAAGATTATCAGCAATAATATGTAGAATGTTTTCATTAATGATTTGTATTATTATAAATCATGTTTTCAAATACTTTTAAAACTTGATTAGAAAATTCAGACATACTAATTGCATTTTTTAATGCAAAAATGATATCTTCTCGAATAAGATATTTATTCGATGAATAGTTACGAAGTACTTTTGGTTGATGGTGATTTTCAAACAATAGAATATAGTTGAAAATTTGAAAAGCATCATCTTCAAATTGACTTTTTACAGCTTCGTTAAATAATACATATAAAATATTTTTATTGACTAATTATATTAACAAAATTTTCTTCGTCTAATTTCAAATCTTCGAATATACAAACTGTTGGTAAAAAGAAGCGACATAACTTGCCATGATAGATTCGTTAATTGATAACAATGTTGCTAAGCCTCGGACATAAGCAACAGTTGTATCGATGGCAAAATCGTATATTCTATTTTCTGTGTGCTCATTTAGTTCAACTAAAACTGAATCTTTAATCTCATTAGTTGGGGTGTGGGTGTGGTTGGTTTACTGAACGGATTAAAGCTACAGTTACGCACTCATACACCCGTCACACCTACACTTCCACGCCCACCCACAACCCCGCTCCCACCCCAACACTCGCTCACACTCCGATCCCCACCCACACCCTATGATACAATTACACTTTGTAGCAAAAAACTTATTATATTAACACCACATAAACGACCTCATTTATCACCTGAATGGGGTTGGATTTTGAAAGATGAATTTGTACATGAACATATTCGTGCTAGACTTTATAAATCTGATGAATAAAAAAATAATAGAACTTATTTTGAATATAAGAAAGTTTCACTCTTGCATATATGATATACGTATATAATACTATAATGCGAAACAATAGAATAATAGGCATTGCTCTACAAAGAATTTTAATTATAGAGGAGAATCTAATTGTTAACACATGAATGAGGAATCTTTGATTGTTAGAAAAAGTAAATTCAAATAATCGTAATCTTAGTAAAATCAGCTCTTATTCTAAAAGAAATATTATGACATTAAAGTAGAAATCATAAACTATTTATTTAGCAGATTCTACATTTATAATTATTTTAATTCAGATAATTTGATATTTTTGGATCTATAATAGTGTAGCTAAATCAAGGTTTTTGTTTAATAAAATATCTATTATTAGCATAATTCAAGGATATTACATTTTCTAAAGATAAGAAATGCGTTTACACGAAAGCTATTAAACAAGTTCATTTTGCATAGAAACAAATGTATCGACCAGTACAGCATTATAATCAAAATTTATTTTTCTCAGATTCAATTACAAAGGTAGTAGTGTTGACAAAGATTTATCATTTTTTACAATTTATAATTCTATTACTATCGGCTAACTCAATCCTTATGCAGTGAGTAATTAAACAGACATTTGGTCAAAGAATGAAAGTTAGCTTTTATTGCTTTGAATAGTATATAGTGTATATTTTGGCACATGGTCAATTGTATAAATCGAAAGATTTTGTTTTGACTTTTTCGTTAACTGAAAAAACTTTGGTCACAAAAGAAGACATCTTACAGAGAAGATAAGAAGAATAGCTTAGTAAATTGTATATATATTCAGAAAGTAGAGTTTCTGCTTTATCAAATCGTAAAAAAGACACATTTGTCGTATCTCTCTTCCATTTAAAAAAGAAGTAATCTTTCTTTCTGAATTAAACACAGTCACATAAGACTCTTAAACTATGCGTAGAATTTTTCTAGACTTATGTATTTTTAAAAAATTTGTACGACATTATTTTGCGAGTTTTAGTTTCATCACTTATGCTTGTATGAATATATTTGATGTAAAAATTATTATTTATAGATCGCTCTTTGCAGTGTGGCATAGCTACCGCTATATGTTTTAATTTTATGCTTCTATAACTTGTGCGATTGTAGAAATTTTCAAGATTTCTTTTTCCTCTTTTTTTACGATTATTACTATGTTATCAAGAAACTCGTTATCAGTTGAGTGTAAAAAAAATATGTTTGCTACATCATTAATACTTTTGTTAGATCAAGAATTTATTGCTGATTTATTTGACAATTAACTTTTCTTAAATCTATTGAAATTATTGGATTTTTGTATCGGTATGAATAAGCAGCATTAGAATTTGTGATAATTATATAATCAAAAGAGAGGCGAAAAAAGAATAGAATTGATTGAAATATAACGATCTATTTGCATTCTTTGATAATATTAAGACACCTTTATATTTATGGTGATGATGAAGAAATCTTTGTGTTTCTTTTTCTGCATCTGTTAATTTTGCTCAGATTAGACAAATAAATAGAGTATGCATCAAAGCTAAGAATATTTCATTTCATCGTTTTTCTCCTTCGATTGTTCTATTAATTTCGTATATTGTGTAGTAGTGAATATTTTCAACCAATTACGTGATTTGCTGATTTTTTTTTTTCTTAGCAATAAATCGTAAGAGAATTTTACAACATATTCAACGTAATATGCTCTAATCCGATAAACGAATGCAAATATAAATTTGGTGATGGAGACATTGAAATAAAAGAAAGTGTTTTTATGATTTGTTTTTGTTTGATATCAGTTGGCAATGCATTTCAAGATATTATCAATCGTCATCACTTTAGAAAGATTCGGGAAGCCGAGCACAATAATTTTGATATTGTCACATCATCATCGTCGAGAAATATTTCAACTTCGTAAAAGGTTATTTTAATGTATTTGTTTTATGTATAGTCAGTTGAAAGTTAATATAGTTAGTAGATCGGTAATACAAACGAGTGGATGAATACCACGTAATCTTTCTAAGTCTTAGTGCTTTCATCGAAATCTTGTACTCTGACATAGGCAACGCAGATATGTGCAACACGATCGAATGTTATCAGTAATGTTAATCCTTCGTCTTTATATATCATTAATAATTTACAATGATATATATTTTGTTTTTTTTTTTTTGTATTTTTTGAATAAAGAATGTTGAAAAGGCATAGAAGATATATGTTAAGGAGTAACACTTAACGAGGGAGCATTCTTAGATTTCCACGTCCTTTTGAGTTGATACTTTGTCCATAAGTAGGTCTTGGTGAGCTATAAAAAGTCTTCAAAGAGTTTGTTCCCATGGACATTCCTTGACACGTTTTGAATGGTTCAAGTATTTTCCAGGCACATGAAAGTAATTGCAAATGCTTTTTAATCACTATGAATAAGTAAGAGATTGTAAGTCTCCTTTAAAGTAAACTTAATTATAACTGGATTACACTAGAAATCTTCAGAAGTTCGCAGATGATAAATCTCAAAATTTCGCTATGATTTTCTCATGGAATACAAGCATTTGTCGTACTGTTGAATGTTATACATCCAGGTTCATATGAAAATCATGAAGATGTTCTAATGGAAATGGTACTGAAGAAAACACGTTGGAAAGTCTTGTATAATCTAGTTATCATTAAGTTCACTTTCAAAATGATTCAGAGTGTCTTACTTGTTAATAGTGACAAAAAAAAGCGTTTGCCATATATTCTCACGTGCATGGAAAATACTCAAGCAATTCAATATTCGACAAGAAATGCTCATGGGCACAAACTCTTTAGTGATTTTTCATAGATTATTGACCATATCGAGTTGTCTATAAGACAATAATCTTTCATGTTTTCCAAAAATGAGTTGTAAGTAAAATAATATCATCTTGAAGTTTTTCGCAGTAAAATATTGTTATTTATCAATCGTATGAATTAAAATGCTTGTATTGTCTGCAAAGAAGAACGATTTAAAATAGAAAAAATTAATATTTTCTAACCAATCCGTTATGTTCTATAATCTGAACTGATCACAAAAATTTTAGACCAAAAGTTTGTTCTTTTGGAAAGCTAGTTTTCTAGAAAACCAGCATATAAAAATCTAAGAAGATTTCTTTTGGTCATATTTGAAATTAGCAAGATGTATAACCGACAACTCACTAGCTTTCGATGAGAAAGTGATTGATTAGTTGAAAAACGTTCCTTTGTTAAGTCAAAAATCGAACGGGTTAAACTTCTTGAACGAAAATGAAATCGTAATGACTAGAAAGTTATCAACTTCAAAAATTTGATCATTGATACTATGTACAAGTTTGATGACCAACACCGATAGTAGGGTCATCCATTCGCGTTATATTGTAAAAGTCAACGATTGATACGTAAGTTCATTTTGAGGAGTTGCCAAACATTTTCGATGGATACAAGATTAGATGACATCGACGATCAATCAATTCTATGAATCCCATTATTCATTCTCTAGTTGTCTTCCAAGCTATTGACAAGAGATCATACTTGTAAATGCCACAAATCGATTTTGAATCTAGGCTTTGTATGAAACAGACGACGCAGCCGAAGTCTTGACTTGAGAAGCAAGCCGAAACAGTGACGTCGATAGAATGCTTGACGGTTCGAACGAACTTTTTTCCCTCGTAAGTTCCAAGTCAATCCTTTGACGAAATTTAGACGGATGGTGGTGTCATTAAAGAAGATCATTTGATCTTACGTAGTTCATAGCTTTGTTATCTTGCACCCATTTTAAACTATTCTCTCACTACCAATCCACAAGCAAGAGCTTCGACATGGATCGATTGTATTTCGCGTCTGCTTCGTTGAGTTGCCGTTGCGCCGTTCTCTTATTAGTCACGACTCGTTTCCACTTCAGTTGGCTTGCAACATTTCGGCTAATAACGAACGTCTAATGTTCGACGAGTAAAATAATTTGTTGATTCTCTTTTGGGTTGTTACAAGTAGTCGAATGGATCAAGTCTTTTGACTTCTTCCATTGTTTGAGCCAATATTTCACCGTTGTCACGCCACAATGAAGTACTTTTGCCACAGCCGTATGATTGACCTTTTGACTCAACGAACATTGAGATAAAAATATAATTTCGTACTGCTGGTGCACTGATAAAACCATATATCAGAGCTATCGATGAATAACAATGCTGAAGGAATGAACAGTGATTCTGATGAGAAGATGATTACTGCTGCTTATTTATATTAGTCTTATGGAAAGTTCTACTAGAGGAGGGGAGAGATTTTTGTTCACTATTGCATAAGCCAAATATTAGCGCAAACTGTATGAATCACTTGAGGACCTTCCCTCATCAAGGATTTTCTGTCTAGTAGAAACTAATGTTTTTATGAAAAAAATGGGACTTTGACAGGAAGTACGGTCACGTATTCTGTGTAAATTGCACAGTGTATGTTATATAAAAGAACATATGACTATCTTAATAGATTTTGAATAATGATATTGGGTCCCCAAATATAGATAAAATAAGCAGATTTATAATTTAATTTTTATCATGATATAATTATTTATTTGTTATAACGTAATACTTATGACGTACTTATAAACAAACGTTTGATGATAAGAAAATCAAGCTTGTTTTAAAATATAACAAATTGCCCGGTCTTTCCCAACAATCTGTTAACTTGTTCTTAAGGGTATTAAATCGATTCATGTGAAACTAAAAACATGATGCTTGGCTCTATTTTGACAATTAATTTTTTTTTATGCTTGAAGTATGTTGCATATATTCAACGGAATGGTTCTTTAATTAACCGACTCGAACATTTATACATCTTATGCCACGTATTTCAATCTATCGTCAGCTGTGGGTTTTCATTCTTTTTACTTTACTATTCTTTATTTTTTATGAATTAATATCGATCAAAACAAACAATCATAATGAACTTATTGATGATTATACTCACTGTCTTCTTGATGTTCATCAAGCATTAGATTCATTATCTATTCCATGGTTTATTACATTTGGTAGTGCTCTTATGTATTGGCGTTCAAAAAATTTTATTTCTCATGATATAGATATTGGAATTTTTTATAAAGATTTGAAACAAAAAGCTATTAGAGATAGAAAATTCGTATCAATAATGAGAAAAAAATTTCATTTTAAATTTCTTCATCGTTATGGTCGAATAAATCATGGACAAGAATGGACATTTTCATGTCCAAAATCAAAGATTTCCATTGATATTTTTGTTTATTATCCTTTAAATGAATTAAATAAATCATCAGATTATTGGTCAGCAACTTATCATGGTTTATGTAATAATATGATTTATAAAAAATGTCGATGGAAATTTAAACAGTTTAATTTAACAACATTTGAAATGTTTAAAAAGAAATTTTATATTGTTCCAATAGAATTTATTGAAGAACGATATGGAAAAAATTATACGATACCACATAAATATAGTTATTTTGAATCATTAAAATTTTTACCAAATTTAATTGAAGAATATAATGTTGATATAGAAAATAATAAACAACAGTAATAATAAATGTATGTTTAAATAGCGTGTTACTAGCATAAATAAAAAATAAAGAAAGTGAAAACAATTGAACACTATCAGTACTTGTTGTGTTGAGATTTTTTATCTAAATATTTGTTGAGACGTGACTTAGCACTAGAGGTGCAGAATGTTTGCGTCCCAGAACAAGGAAGTAGTGCGTGAACAACTTTCAAAAGCAAGAGGGAAGTATGACGCTACACGCGCCCCGCACAAATTACGCATCTTTTGCAAAATACATAATGGTTAACAATATCACAATTTTCCAAAATTATTATGTAATCCAAAAGTTAGTTATTCAAGAAATTAAATTCACCATCTCTGGCGAACGAATTAATTTTCCCAGTGATAAATATATTCGCGGTCATAGGTGACACTCATAACAATAACAGTGCTTTCAAGTATTATTTTTCACATGAATGTAGTCCAGTAATCTTGATGAGTGTGAAACAGAAACTTTAAATTCTCTAATCATAAATATTCTACATGTAATATTCTCAATCAACGTTCTAGACAATTAACATTTGATTCAAAATTTTTGTCACAGATATACGTCTTGTTATCTACGAGAGAACCGTTCCAAATGATGAATCGTTTTTGACTTCACATTTCCTGCAAAAATTAGATCCCAATAAAGAAAGTATGACAAATTCTTAAAAAAAGAGAAGTTTCCTGATGTCTTCCTTCCGAAGCTATAACCATTTTACTGCAATTTCAGTCTATGGCACAGTATATACCAATACTTCGATCTGAAATTTTATACGTAGATAGGTTTATCTATATTTGGAGTATCCTGCAATTATCAGCTCACAAGAACAGTCTCTTCACATGTTTAAAAAGACACAAGATTTTTTGCATCTTTCGTAGGATATGAATAATTTTTCGAAATAAAATATCTTGTGAAAGAAACATTATTTTGAGCTAAGAACTGTACGGCATTGTAAGTATAAATATGTTTATCTGTGGACAAAATTTCAGGTTGAATATATTGTCATTCGATTTGTTGATCTATATAGTGTCATCGTCTGAAATATCAGTAAAATGTTTATAGCTCTGGATGGAAGACATAAGGATACTTTTTCTTTTGAGATTTTTCCACTTTGCTGGAGTTTACCTCGTAGACAAAGTCTGAACTCAAAAGCCATGAGTCGCTTGAAACGGTTCTCTCATTTATGCTTCCTTGACATTTAAGATAAGTTATTCAGAATATAATAAAATTCTGTTTCTTTTATAACGCGTCAAGAAACTCCAATTTATACTCATGTCAAAAATACTACTTCTATACAATATTTTTCATATAAATATAAACTCTAAGCACTTATTTATTGGCACTGAAAAAACCTTCACCCATTTGACTCGAATATAACGGAAATACTCAAACTATTTTTCTAGAAAAAATGACTTTTGGGTCAGTCTATATTCTCAATTACTATTGGGTCAGAAGTCAAGGAACCAGAATGTTTTCCGAATAACTTTCAATATGAACAAAATGAAAATCAATAATTTTCAACATTTGACATAGGACAGAGATAGATACTACAGATGTTCACAGAATGATATTCTTATAATCTACCCTGCCCTAGTCTCATCCTATCCTGTTACATTGGATCGAACAGATTAGAGTAGGGTACCTTGCAAAACTGATATTCTGTCTCGATTGTATTTTTCAATTGAGTTCAAAAGCAATAACGTTTGCACATTTCAAAAGTATGCCACTTCAAGACGCCAATGCATATATTGAATCACTCTTTTCAAGATGAAATCTTTGGTCTTCTTCCAATAAGAATTTCTTTAATCGTTTAGGAGAGTAGATACTAAGTAGGTGTCATCATCAGAATTAAATGATGGAGAATTCATAAGTTAATCTTGAGGGTGGAGTGGCTGTGGGTGTGGGGTGGATGTGGGGTGTGAGTGTTAATTGACAGAAGATCGACACCCACACCCAATCTAAACGAGCTGTTGCTGAATTACTTAGAAACTCATTCCTTATGAGACATCCGTTGTGATCTGAGGTGTGGGCGTGGGTAGGATGTGGGTGGAATGTTGTGGGTGAGTGCGGGATGTGAATGTAGGTGTGGAAATAAGGGTGGTTGCGGGCTGTAACAGTGAGTGTGGATGAGGATATTCTTTTCCTGCACACCCACACACTCACATGCTCAAGGTTAGGAAGAAGAAAAGTAAAAGATTGTCGGTTGACAACGCTCATATTTAGGTCAGTAATTGAGTGACATCACCTGCCTCTTTGTTTAGCCATGATTTCCATAGGATAGAACCAAGTTGGAGCAACCATCTTTGCACATTCTCTGTTCAACAAACAATAATGGGTAAATTCGTGGGGTTTCTACCACTTTGTGAAAAAAGCTTTTTTTTTCGATTTTGATATTCTAGTTAGACGTATCATCGTCGAAAACGGTTGGAAGTAATAATAAAAATCTTTTTCGATATATAAAGTTGGGAGATGCAGGTCAATTTTAGGAACAACTCAATGTATCTATCGTTGGATGATCTATGGGATCTCAATCATGTTATGTAGTGATGCAATTTTCAGCGTCTGTAGAGCGTTTAATTTCGAGCATTTTGATTAAAAAAAATTTCCAAAAAGCTTTTGTATTCTTGAAAATAGACGCAAAACACTATAAGTAGTAAAAAACTACAAACTCTCAAAAAATGATTTTTGCACAATTTTGACCAATTGTTTGTAATAGTTTGCTCCATTACTTATAGTGTTTTGAGTCTATTTTCAACAATACAAAAACTTTTTGGAAATTTTTTTTAATCAAAATGATCGAAATTAAACGCTCTACAGACGCTGAAAATTTCATCAATACATAAACATGATTGAGATCCCATAGATTATCCAACGATAGATACATTGAGTTGTTCCTAAAAATTGACCTACATCTCCCAAATTTATATATCGAAAAAGATTTTTATTATTACTTCCGATCGTTTTCGACTATGATACGTCTAACTAGAATATCAAAATCGAAAAAAAAACTTTTTCCACAAAAGTGGTAGAAATCTCACGGATTTACCCGTGATTAAGTTTGATAAATAGTGGAGTTATTCGAATTTACTTTCACGCCGAACTTTTGGGTCACCCTGTGTAACAAACTTATTGAACAAATTATGTAGAGGAAGATTAGAGCTATCATCTGAAAAAAGAGTAGTTCGAAATACATAATCTTATGATCATTTTATTGATTTTAAGTGAAAATTTTTACATTATTTTTTTTTGAAATACACAAAATATATTTATAATATTTTAAGTGACAAATTATATTCTAGAGAGTTCGATAAGTTCTATAAGAATATGTATATTTACAAAAAATTTGATCTTTTTTTTAAATATGAAAATTGAAGAAAACTTTCATGTATCAAATATTAGAGAGAGAGAGAGAGAAAGTTGATCTTTCAAATGTTTTAGTTATTTAACTATTCCATCTATTTAGATAATTCAGAAGAATTATTTTCAGTTTCACTATGTAACCGTACATCTCGAAATATCAATTAACAGTCGATCAGCTCAAATCTTTCGAATTTAAATATACTATCTGATAAAAGATATGCAAGATTAGTTTGCATGATTTCAATCGAGCTTTATTTTCTTAATATTCATATTTTTGTAGAACTTGCTGAATTCTATTGGACGTTAGAAAAATATCTATTAAAAATATGCAAAAAATTTAACTATTAAAATTTTTTTTTATTCATCAAAAAAAAAATGCAAACGTAAAAATTTTCACTCAAGAGCAATAAAATGATCATAAGATTACATATCTAAAAAATGGCATAATTTGATCAATAAATTTGTTATAGATATTATCGATTTACTAAGGAGGAATTGAAACTTTTGAGCTACTCTTTATTTTTATTTTTATTTCTTGAATAAAGATATACAATAACAAAATCAAAATATTTAAATGATTAAAGGTAGACTATTCAGATAAAACAAAAGCAAGTTTGTTTTCACACTATCGACATTGTTTTTAATAACACATCGAAGAACAGATAAAAAAATAAGAAATAAGAAAGATACAATTTTCAAGCAAAAAAAAGAACGTTGTTTTGCAGGATAAACTGACTATAGTTAGAATACATTTTGATGAATTATTATCTGCTATTGGATGAGTATTATGCATATATAAGAAAAATAAGCTATGAGTAAACAGTATTGTCATCGTTTATTCAAACTTATTTTGATTATTTTTTAATGGGATAACTTTTTTAACTATATAGTAATGACTAATAACTGAACACGTGATAAAGATAAAAAATCACAACGAAGAAAAACTAATAATGATGAGTCAATATTATTATCGTTAATTCGAGTTTATTTTTATGCTAGTTGGATATTGTTTTAAAGGGGGATTTTTTTTTGTCTGTAGTAATGACTAATGACAGAACAGGTGAGAAAGGCAAAATGCGCAATCGAAAAGAGATATATGAAGATATTTATCTTTCTATTTTTCGCGATACGGTTAGATGAGCAGTAGATATATTCAAGATATTTTTAGTTTAAGTATAGAGCAGTGAGGACAATAAAATGGTATTCTCTTTTGAACTAAGCAATATTCTCTCGGAGAATAACTAACAAATGTATGTATAAATAAAACTAGTCTCTTTAAGACTTTTTTGTAATAAATTTACTGTGCTAAAATAGTATTATTTTATGACGGCGAAAACATTTCAAGATTGTTTACGAATTAAACAGCAGCTATCAACCACTGTAAAATTAATAACTTCACAAAGGATATGTACTGTTTATTGTTCATCTGATTTGTGATTTTCACACTAGAAATACAATTGTTGACAGTAGTTCTTTTTTTTTCCGGGTAACCATTTGAAGAGAGTTGGTCTCGCGGAAAATTAAATAGAATGTTATATGGAAAAAATTCTTCATAATCTTTAGAGAAATGATTCTTGTTCGGTTTAGGAATGAGAATTTATTATAGCTATGGTATTTTGATTTCAAAAGTACTTAGATAATAAGAAAGATCTGAACTACCTTCGGAAATACTAAAAACAAAAACACTTTCTCACCTAAAATTTCATTGAAACTCTACTTAGATTTGACAAAAAATATATTCATTTGATGCAGAATTTTCTTCTATATCAGAATCCAAAAATGTCATAGATATTTAAATGCTTTTTTTTTCTGTCGATAAATGTCAAAGACTGTCTTTATTTGGTATTATTAATATTAAAAGTAAATTTTTGAGTTTCATAAAATCATAATTTCTTCAGATGTATCAGCGATATTTTTCTTATCAAATATCAATGTCTAATTAAACGTTTGTGCTTTAACTACTTAACTTAGTAGTCATTTGGCATGTTTTTTTTTCAATAGTACTCGACGATTTTCAGCACTATAAATCTCATTGGATTTCAAACGAATATCATATTTAAAATAATGTATGAAATTGTTTCTGCAAGTTTTTTTTAAAATAAAATTCAAATCTCCGTTCCCTTCAGAGATACGTGAGAAGATAATTTATATCAAAATAATTGTTTAAATATTTAGATACTATGTATTAGATCTGAAAATGACATTTTATAAGTTTAGAACTACGTCGTCAGCGCCTGTATCCTTATTTTTTTGATAAAGTTGATATTTAATTGTAAACAGGCATAAACAAACGTAGCTTTTCGTGATGATTTCGAATATGAGATTCAGCTATGAAAATTGAGCTTCAAACTGAAAATGAGTTTACGAGGAAGGACACATTCAATCACATATGTAATTAATAAACTTTTGTTGGTACGCTCAGAAAACTATTATATAATAATAGTCAAAAGATTATTATCTAAAAGAATACTACTCTATTGGAGGAATAATTGTCATTGATTGATAGAAAAACATTTGAATATCTAAGATATTCTTATAAATTCTGATAAAAGAAGAAATTTTGTATCAAATGAGTCTGTATTCGATAGGCTCTATGTAAGTTTTAATTGAAATTCATGTTAGAAAACTGTTTTTGTTTTCAGCATTCTAGAAAGTGCTTTGGACTTCTTTTATTAGCTGAGTAATTATATAAAGATAAAGCATGATACAGGCAATCAACATATATGAAGCTATCGAACTATATAGAATTTTAGTAAAAAGATAATACTTAAAATTTTTTCTCAAGATCTTAAACGGATCCTAGAAGTGATAAAGTGAATTGTGAGAAAGAATAAAATAAACTAGAATGACTTTTTAGCATAATTTAAAAAAAAATAAATCATTTTTTTTCTCCCTAATATGTAATATACCACGAAATATGATGCCTCGTATAAGTTCGCATAAAATTCAAAACGAGTTTCCAAAATCTAATAATGAGATGAAAAAAGCGATTCTCTCGAATCAAATAGTTCTATGCATAAAACACAAATCGATTATATATTTTAACGAAATATAGACCCGATATGCTAGTAGATGCTATCAGTATATTTTTTGTTGTATTTGTTATTCATCTATGTCATTCAACAAACACTTTTTATTTTAAAAGTTCAAACAATCAAAATTTTACCATTGCTCTTTAATAGCTTAGAAAAGCTACACAACATGTAGTTTACAAAAACCAAAAAAATGTAGCCATAAAAGAAATTTGTAACTACATTATTCTTCAGGTGCAGTTGTTTTTGATATTAGTCGACAGTTACGATGTTACTATTAGAAAAGCTTTGATTTGAATCAAAAGAAATTCAGTTTGACTAAGTACAGTTTAAATTACTTCTGAAGTTTATTTGTTTTTCATCGAAAAATTTAATCATGATCTTCTTAGACACCAAATGCAAAATGGATTTTGTCAAATCATGTTTTGAACAATATAGAAAAACTTCAACAATTATCGTAAGGTATTCGATTGACTAATAGCAACTATCTTGAAAAAACACAGTTTTCATTGAATTATTCTTTTCGACGAAAACAAAAAGCTTGAGGAATAATAGTTTAAATCGTGCTTAGTCAAACTGAATTTCTAATGCTAATGCCGAATATGATATTGCGACCTGACGTCACAGATACTTGAAGAATTTTAGTAATTCCATTGTACTTGCATTAAGAGAAAAATTCATGGAAGGACTTGCACGAAGTTCGTCTTCTTATCTTAGAGAGCTTTTCTTCTCTCCTTTCATCACAGACACATGATCACCATTAATTTAATCTGAATCAACATAAATAAGTTAGATTACAAGGTGAATGCCAGAGATAAGTTCGGAACCAGGATAGATACAGGCTTAAGAGTTATATTCAGAATTTGAATAAAAGGATCGATTATAGACAGGATTTAGGGATAGAGAAAATGGCTATGTGAAGGGATTAAAATGAAGGATCAGATTAGGGAGCAGATTGAGAGTTACGTTAAAGGATCAGAAGATGGGATACGTCTAGATTAAAGGTTTAGATTAGGGCATATATCTAGATACAATTTTTGTACTGTTGAAACTAAGGAAGCAGGGGTGTGGGTGCAGGTATATCCAAGATCCACACCCACACCCATTCGTTTATATTTTGTATTATAGATTTACCACAGAAAAGTATTTTTCATTACTTTATATTAAATTTTTATTTTGGTTAATGATCCAACTTGGACCATTGAAACAGCAATGAAGTATAGATTTAAGATTGTTTCTGTTTAAAAATAATTTTGTTATTTTAGATATTAATTAATAGATACATTGGTGAAGGTCATTAACAACTGTTCTTTTAGTAACTATCATTTTATCTAATAGTTGTTTCACATAATGAATGTCACTCATCAGTTTGTATGAAAAGTTTTTAAGAGATTTGTCTGATATTTACTGAGACTAGAATTCACTGTGCAATAATCACAAATTGATTTACCTGTGAAAACATAGACTTTACTATCACCTCAATAACATAAAACATAAATATTTTCTAATTTAAGAATCATGTGTAATAAAATCTAAACTATCTTTGAACAATTTTCTGCTAGACAATTTTTGCTCTTGTTGTTGTTTCCATTCATATTAGAGTTTTATCTTGGCATGCCTTATAAAATAGATTCTTTTACCATCTAGATGAAGTTCAATTTAAATGATATAAAATATCTGAGGAAACTATTCTTGAGTGTCTCATAATTTTTTTTCGTAGACTGTAGTATTGAATTGTTTTAGTATCATAGAAACAGACTTTCAGTAGTTGTTCATCCGTTTACTCTCATCAGTATTTTTCGTTATTTCAGATAACAAAACTATGCTCGAGAGAAGCAATAAACTTCAAATGTCGTTTCGAAAGAGTGCGTATGAGGAAACGGTGAACGACGGTGACCTTGAACTTCGTCGAAAAAACCATCGCCTTTTAATAGACGATTCCGATTTTCAAGAAAATAAATCGTGTCCTTTCGTTGATTATTCTCAAGAACCTCTACTTCCACTTCTGGATGCATGCATACCGCTACAACTCATTATTTCTGACATTCTTGAGTATGCTTCGATGGCTCTACAACGTACTCCACAACATCCACCTGATGATTTGACTCGTGATGAATCAGCTGCAATTCATCTCTACACACTGGAGTGGAAGGGTACAAGCGAAAGTCTTTATTCTCATCTTAATTATGTTCTCAGAAGAGGTGATCAAGAAGAATTGCAACCATGGCTCAAATATCTTAAACTTTTTCTAACTGCTTTGGTTAAAATACCATGTTCAACATCACAGGTCGTATGGCGTGGTGTACGAAGGAACGTTACTAGTGAATATCCGAGAGAAGCTGAAATTACATGGTGGGCTTTCTCATCTACTACTAAATCATTAAGCGTGTTAGAAAATGATATCTATCTGGGTAATAGCGGAGAGAGAACAATATTTTCCATTGAAGTGTTAAATGGTAGGAATATACGCGCTCACTCATATTTTAACAAGGAAGAGGAAATTTTACTATTGCCGGGAACACGCATGGTAGTACAATCAATATTGAATCCAGCGCCTGATCTGAACATCATTCATTTAAAACAAATAATTTCGAAGGAAGCACTAATAGAACCTCCATTCGAAGGTAAATTGAACATTACTAAAAGTTTTTTTCTAACTGAAATATGTCTGTTGTCAGGTGCATCACTTTATCCACAAATTGAGTAAGCATCATCTTGCTTTGTTTTGCTTCATCTAATAGAGTACATCCGTCAAGAATCCGTGAATACTATACTGTTTAGTATATCATTTTTAGGAAATGTAAGCATTCCTACGAGTGATTTGAATTCATTCGTATATTCAAGCTTCAAAAGGGTTCCTAATTTTATTTAAAAGACAAAATCCAAAATTAGGAATCATAATCAACATCGTAGAACATTTTCAAAAGACTATATGACGACCTTTCACTGATTTGCTAATGTTCACAAGATCCGCTCAAGAGTTAACCCATTCCAGATGTTTATGCATAACAAAAGAGTTATTATGTTTTTTTGTTATTGAGAATAATCTCTGATACTGATATATCTTTGATGATATATTATAGTTCTGTTCCATAACTGTCGCTTTATGAAATTTATGAAGTGTTGCGAAGATCTTTAATCTAGGAATTGAAATGATTTTTTCTTAATACAGATGTTTTGTCCAAAAGCTTGAATAGTTGAAAAACTTACTCATTCCTTATAGAGAACTGAAAGGAAACTTGGTAACACTAAGTGGCTTTGGAAACATGATTTCAAATAATGTTCACCACTGATCTACATTACGTACTCTACTATTTCATAACGTATTAACTATTTCGATGGAAAAGTCGTCACAAAAGTTTTGATTTTCGATATTCATGATCGAACATTATTCTTTATTGCCTTTAATAGAATAAACCGAGTAAGTTCGATTTAACGGAATGTATTTCGATCGATCTTGAGATAGGTTCCATACGAAGTTGATGAGTCTCTGATGGATATAATTATGTTTTTGTTGAATACTTTCACTAGACAAACAAG
Source organism: Rotaria sp. Silwood1 (assembly GCA_905250075.1). Classification (NCBI taxonomy): domain Eukaryota; kingdom Metazoa; phylum Rotifera; class Eurotatoria; order Philodinida; family Philodinidae; genus Rotaria; species Rotaria sp. Silwood1. The sequence continues at coordinate 971 of CAJNOP010001958.1, read as the reverse complement.
TCGTTCTTGGTATGTCAAGAAAAGATTTTTAATTCCAATATTTGTATTGTCGATGATGTGCATCATAGCAACCATTCTTGGCTCTATTCTGGGAACGAAACATCGTGGTAACACGCCAGGTACATTTTTTAATATATTGTAACATGTTGTTGACATAGACTTACAAAGAATCATTTCTAAATAATGAAAGAAAGTATTTAGCTTAGCGCCAATAGTACGTCGCTCAACTTTGATAGATCCTGCAAAAGCTGATCGAAGAAGAGAACGTTTTTAATATGAATTTTAACTCAAGAGCAAAAGCACTAATATAATGATACTAAACATGAAAAACAATTTCATTTCAAGAATTTATATTCACTGTAAATGAATAAAAATATGAAGTTTGCTCGGAACTGACTAAACTTTTGTCTTTCGACACCTTATTCATTTTTTGAAACAGTTCTCACCCAAACTCGATAAAAAAAAGAACTTCAAAAGTACATGCCCATTGTCAATAGGATTAACTGAATAGATCAGATTGTAAACACAGTGCATGAAAAGTAGCGTTCATTTATTTTTTGTACGAAAGGATTTGTAATTTCTATCCGTTGCATAAAATCTTCAAGAAAGAAGTTACACGCACCAGAACCAAGTGCATGATGAAATTTTTGAAAATTCTCTAAGTCAACAATCAGTGCTTTTCATTTGTTTTAAAATGGTTTTATTGCAATTGAAATGTTTACATGTTTGATGATGATTCGCTAAAGGATGAGGGCGTATAAGGCAGATATATCCATCGCGGCTCAAAATCTGTCGCTGCCGCACCGCTCCCGCGATAGTATTCGAAAAAATGTTTTGATTTTCAAGACTGTGACTGGTTTCAACTAGAACTGATGCCGCTAATCGATCAGATTCGTTAAGCCTTACAGTATAGCATACATGAACATGCAGATTCTGTGCAAATTCATGAATTTTTGAAATTTTTTCCTAAA
>CAJNOP010001957.1:3553-21380 GCA_905250075.1 Rotaria sp. Silwood1 | reverse complement strand
CCCACACCCACACCCACACCCCACACCCGCACCCACACCCACACCCTGTTTCTAGTTATTTATTTTAACTCAAGATTTATCATAGCTGTATGATAAGAATTATTTTCTATGGTTTACAATCCTTTGTTTGCAACAAAATATATTTTTATTTAGGAATACGTAAACAAAACAAGAATCATTCATTTTAGTTCACGATTCGGTTCGTAGATGGTAACCAGTTCAATTATCTTTGAACCATACTGGACCTATTCGGTATATTGTTTCAGCCAGTAAAGGTCGATCGGATAGATAATTAATCGAATACCAGCAATAGTTAAGTCTACTCACAGATTCCAAGCTAAAGATAATAGATCTACCCTAAGAATGAAATTCACTTCTATAGTGAAGTCTAGTAAGCTGCTTTAGTATATTGTTACATATTGGTATAATGTTTCATTAGTAACAGCAACGATTTCATTGAGAGCATTTTTGATACGATCGATTAAACGAATTTTTTTTCTGAGTGATGGAATTAGACGAGATTCCATTCTTTAATACTAAAACAATTGTAGAAGAGCACTGTAAAAATGGGACCAGTGTGAACCGATTAGGTTGGTACCGGACTGAAAGAATCGACTACCGTCACCCTTTCGAACTATGACACGACCTAAGCTATACATATGATTGTATCTATTGTAACCGCTATTTTGAGCAGCTACGAGAGTTACATGCACATACTGACCCAACAGTATTCACAATTATTTTAAAGAAATGAACTTTGGAAACTTCAGCAATGATAAGCATCTGTCTTTTAAATCTTTTTTTACTTCCTAAAATTATATGAATTACGAAGTTTCTAGAAGCTCTTATATTTTATCAATGCATAATTATCTAGACGATGAGAATTTGACGAAATTCAACGATATCCTTTTACAAAAGTTTAATCATATTTCTACTAATAGCAATGAATATTGGCACAATGATAGAGTCGATCTCATTATTTGTATAAATCTAATTTTTTAGAGTTGAAAAATCACTGATCAATCAATAGTGAAGAACTTTTTGAAGAAAAGTATATACCAATTCCTGTACTATCGGTTTTCTTTAGAAAAAAAAAACATTTTTGATTAAGCATTAACATTCACTTACCTCATTTACATTGGAAGCCATCGTTCACTTGAAATGCTTGCTCTTGATCGTAAACAATAAAACGATTGAATTAATGATTGCTTTCTAATCCTTTCCAAGTAATAGAAGAAATATCTAAACGAAACAAATATTTTTTAAAAATTTATTGTCAAGAATCGATTAGTCGATGATTCATCTATTATAGATGAATTCTTCTTATCATTTTGCCTTCTTATAAACGTTTCAACAGTAGATTGTATTTTACTTCATGTAGGAGGAATTCCAAAGTCAATACGCTAAAAAGATTAAGCAACATTTGAATAAAGAGTCTTTCGAGATTGCAGGTTAGAAAATTTACATTTTTAGTTCGTGATGAATCATCTTTCTTTCTCCTATAATATGTTTATCTCAATTGATGATCTTTGAAATAAGCAGTTAAAGTTATTCAATCTACACTTTTCCAGAAGAACATCTAATAACCAAGATTTTATTTAGCAGACCTAAGATAGTGGGTCGTGTGGACTTTAGAAAAAGGACGAAAAGATTAACTAGTTAGCAGTAACTCATTAATCTCTTCTAAAAACGTTTTCATCATCATAAGGTGATTGATTTCATTGTTTTGATGTATATCAAACTGATTATCCTCATTTTCCAGGCTAAATTCAATGGAAAATCAACATGAATATATGTGCGTCAAGTGAAACGACTAGTAGAATTAATTTACAAAAAGCAATAATATTGTTGATCTAGTTATGAAAAATATGAGAGAACTAGATAGAATCGTAGAACAAAATGATAATCTCAGATACACTAGATTTATAACACATCATAAGATCCTGATCAAGTCCAATAATATAATTCTACAAAATTATAATGCCTATTACACCACGACTTCATAAGATTCTTGATACATTTACATCAATTCAAGATTTTTCAGTTCTTTTCTGTATATTCATTCGTCGCAGCTTGCATTCACAGCTTAACAATGGCTATCAATTTTCAGCTACTAGTAATTTCAAGTTCATTGCAATTCGAAAATGTATGCATTTAAAAACTGACATCATCACGGCAATATTCTACCTCAAAGTGCTTAACTTCATCTGCATTGTGGGCTACTCGACAGAAGTTATCATTCAATCTTTGTCTTTGGCCCGATACTAGTGTCACTTTATTCAGGCAACGAAACGCGTGCATTGAAACTCTTACCACTATACTATAATGCATAATACATAAGCAAGAATTTTAAAGCATTTGACAACACAACTGTTAAGTCGTACTTGTCATTTTTTTATTTGTATTTATCATCACAAGAAGCCTGTGATACGGTTCAATAAAACAGAATACAAAGATCTATTAATTTTGCTAACTTACAGACTTTTTTATTCGCTCTAGAATTTACCATATGAATTCAGTTCATCATCTTGTTATAACTGCAGTGAAACTAAAAAAACGCTTTCTTTTTATATTATAACTAATTTATAGCACACTTCTCAGAAGTGTGAACATAAGCAAGAGATCCCAATTTGATTGTACAGTTTCAATATCAGAAGAATTAGCTTGTTTTTTTCTTCATATTTGTGAAAAAGATCAGCGCTGCTTCGATTTCAGAAGATAACTGTAGATTAAAAGTATCGATAGGTGTGAAATCCTAAAACTAATCCAAGCCAATAACTATGAAAAAAATTTTGTACTCGATCATCGAATGTGACTTCTAGTAAGTATATCATACTATTGAAAGTTTTATCATCCATCATAAGCTACTGATCAATATGGCTACTCTTATGACTTGTGATATAGAGTAAGACTATCATCGAGCCATTTCAGTATGCGATACTAAAATACAAATGGCGAAAGTCTAATGATAGAGGGGAAGAGTATATTATATGACGACATGTTTCATTATAAGTCTGTCGAAGAAATAACTAATGATTTTTACCGAAGATACAAAAAAAATGTTTTAGAATTCATCCCTTCTCATACAAGCAATTTAACGATACGAAATATTATTCTGAACAATAGAAAAATGGCGTAGCCAAGGAGAGAGGGAGCAAATGTGCTATGCCCCATATCATTTTGAGATTTGTCTATTGTAATTTTTGAAAATAAGTTTTAGCCCATTGAAATCTTACTTTTTCAGCAGCGTTTATTTATTTTTGAGTCACTTAGTAGCTGTATATATTTTCTTCGCCTTAATCATGCATCCACTTTTCGCTTCTTCTTTCTTCAGAGGAGTAAGAGAAGGATTGTATCTTGAATTTCCACTATAAGTTGGAATAAATGTGATTTTGATCTTAATTGAGAACAATTATCCATGCAGCAGTAAAGAAAAGTAAACCATAGAGAACAGAAACAGGAATACAGAGCAGAAGACCAGATCGAATATATTAGTAAATCTACACATATGTCACAGGTATATAATACACTTTTCATATTCATATCTGTAAAAGAAGATATGTCAGTTGACTTGACTTCATAGGGGTTGAAATATCATTTTGAAATACCAGTAAAATCTCTATAGTACAAATATTATGATGACAAGCAACAGTTAGAGTTTCATTGAAGAGATCGATCAAATTTGATAGATCAGTTTGTAAAGAATCAATATTCATGTTTCTTTTTACAAAAATAGTTGTAGACATGTATGTTCCAAACGAAAAATTTCAACTATCACTATTTTAAGCTGTTAATATTCTCAAATATAAAACTTATCCATAGTAGGGTGTGCATGAAAAGAAGACTCACATTCACATCCTACAATATGATATTTTCCAACATTTTATGAAATAAATGCAATCAAAAATTGACAGTCTCTCTAGGAAAAATCAATTCGTAGTTACAAATACTATATTTTAGTCATTGAATATGTTTAAAGATTTTTTTTTTCAGCTAAAGCATATGCTTCCTTGCTGAGATATTAAATAAGCAAAAAAAAACACGTTGAAATTTCACAGAATCAATTGTTTTTTCAACAGAAAGATGAATCTATTGTGACTGAACATTTCAGAGCATTCTAAGGATCATAATGCCTACTAGTAGACAAAATTTCAGATCGAAATTCTTTTCTTTTGATTCTTATATATTCCCTATGCAGACAGATAAATGGCAACAATGTTGTTTTGATAAATTAACGTTGAAAAGCAAAGATAAAAATTGCTTTAAAACTCGTTCACTCGACAAATAAGAGAAATGAATGAATGTAAATGTTTTTTTTTTGCTGATAACGCATTTTCACGAATTTAATGAAAATATTAGGTCAATGAACATGTATTAACGTACGCAATAGGCAAATTAGTCGAATGAATGCATTTTAAAGAATTAAAATATATAAAATGAAAATAAAAATAGTTGCAGGTTATATGTCATATTTATGTAGACAGATAAACGACAGCACACTTTTTCGACACATAAAATGTGGAAATTTTATGAATACTGATACATACAACTAATCATTGTAAATAGAACAGTCTTTTTATTATATTATTTCAAGATAGAAAAGAAAAAGTTAAGAAACAGAGAAATATAGAGTAAGATAACCAGAAAAATCCGTCAGCTGATATTCTGCATTAAGTGTTTAGAATGCATCAGACATATTTGTAATTTATTTAAAAAAAAATAAAAACCGGTAGCAGTGTAGTGAATATAGTCGAAAACAAACTAAATCGATAATATGATGCAGAACTATTCTTTCTTTAATTTACAATGTATAAATTATTCATCACTAACGACTAAAATCTAAACAAATTTATAGAAAGTCGAGATATTTAACAATATATATCTTGACTGAATGCGCTAATTCATCCCATTTAATCATACATGTATTCTTATTGGTTAACACTGATCATTATCAGGAGCGACGCGAAGAGATCAAAGTAGGGGGGTACCTTCGAAAAATGGGAGAAAATGTGAAAAAAATCAAGTTTTAAGGTAATCGTTGAGCAAAAAAAACGAAAATTTTCAAAAGCAGGGAGGTACCCCCACACCCCACCGCTCGCGCCGCCCCTGATCATGATATGGACTGTTCTTTGTTCCTTTCTTTGTCTCATATATAAGTTAGGTCTTTTTTAAAACAACAGATGAACTTCGAGTTGCTATACATGAAGAAAAAATTCACAAATATTGCAATAGATACACTTTTGACTTTCACATAACACATAACTTATTGTCGATTTCGAAAACAAAAAAAAAAGAAACTAATTGCTTTAAGTTCTCGCAATAAACAGTTCAAACCATGGACATCTTTCCTTCTTTGATGAAATATTCTTAAATAGATTGAGTTACTCGTATATTTATCCAGATATTTTGTATGTACTATATAAAAGCATCGATGAATAATAAAATGAAAATAATAATCGATTACTTAGCCGTCACAGTCATTGAACTTGATTTCGTTTATATTTTTCTATGAGAATATAAAAATCTAGTTTTCACAAAACAATAGTGAAAAATAATAATGATTTAAGTTCAGAATAATTAGAATAACTGCACTAGTTGAAGAAAAACTTTTCTTCAGAAGTTCAAAAAAGAATTTCGATACCAATAAAGTGAGAAGTGATACTCTTAGTTAATATTTGTAAATTACATCTTCCTATAATATTCAAATAGCTCGTATATATGTCATGTATTCTTGATTACAAACACTTGTTAAAAAGAAAAACATACGAATATAGTTTGAGTCAGGAAAAAGAAAATTTGTTGTATTAATTTTTTATTTCTTTGAGTATTTACCGTAAAATTTAAAAGAAATTATATCATTAATTTTAATCACTTCTATTTTCTGAATAGTTACTTGACTGTAAAATGAGAAATCGAATAAACATGACTCACCTAAGAGATTGTCAATAGAATTGCAAATGGAAATTAAATACTTTAAGAAAAACAAAAAAAAAAATTTTCGGGGGCTGTCCTGTATGTACAGCGTTCACAATTAAAAATTTCAATAGTGTTTTTTTTTTGTCGTGTTTCTTAGATAAAGCTCGTCGAATTGCACAAGAAAAAATGTTTCATATTTTAGAAAACAATTTTACGAAAAAAAGTCAAATATGTTACTATTTTCAAATATAAGAGAAAATAGACCGAAAGTTCTTACTTTCGTAAAACTTGAAACCTTTTTTTCTTATGTAATACGACAAACTATATCTAAGAAACACATGACAAAAGAAACTATTGAAATTTTAAATTGTGAACACGAAACATTTCTTAAAATTTGGATGTCGCAGTGACGCACTCTTTAAGATATTTCCTTGGAACGCTGTTGTACCCTTTAACAAATATTCGAATTTTTGCGGTTTTCTACAATTATTTTATTAACATGTTTACGTGTTTCTCTCTCCACTCGCTTTGACGATGTTAAAGTGAAAATTCGGACATTTGTGGAAATATAAAATGCATTCAAAGAAGAACAAAAGATGTCCGGTAAAACGTATTTTTTTTGTCATTTCTGATCGCTTGGATATATTCATAAGAGGAATGACAAGATTGAACCTGTTAAAACGGATTTATTCATATATAAACAGATTTTAACGCTTGTACTCAGATAAAAGTGATGATGTGATATGTTTTAATGCATTTGTATATATCAAGTAGAATTGACAAATAATTTTTCATTTAAACTCGATTATTATTCTTTTTTATTTTTTTAGTAAAAATATGTTTTAATCTAATCTGATATTGCGTAAAGGAATTTATTTAACCAATAGAATCGATGTTCTTTGTGTCATTGTTACATCAAGAGAAAGAGCCATATAATAACAAATATTCAGTCATTCATATTGTTCCTAATTTCATCGTTGTACATTCTTTTCATTTAATTAAGCATATAAATTTTTAAAAATTTCTATCATACATATTATGATCATTCTTTTTATGATTAGATCCATTCACCACTTAGATTCACTTATCATACATTGATCATTTTAATAATAAGTTAGTCAGGTAAGTAAGAAAAACTCATTTTAAAACAAAAAAAAATTGTTATTTTAACGATAAATATGATCGACAATTTACATATTTTCTCCTGTACTTTTTCACTTAAATTCTTATACATTATTTCAATAGCAAAACAATTCTTGGAATTATATTCAACTATAACTAATGCATGAAGAGAAAGAAATTATTTCAGTTTCAATTAATCTTTCACAATAATATAATGTAAATTTATATGATTGTAGAAGAATCATTGAAATAGTTCATTATATAGATAAATAAATTACGAAAAAATTTTCACTCGTTTCTTTATCTGTTTTCATTTTTGGTAGAAATATTTTGATATGTGAATGATTTTTGTCATTGAAATTATCTATAAATTACTAACGAGGAATGAAAAAAGTTTGAACCGCTAGCTTATTGCAAGGGAGATACTGAACTTTTCAGGGAAACTTTTGAATGAGGGCTGTGGTCCCCCTCAGGGACATCGAAAAAATGATTTTCGAATTTTCACTTGAAACTTTACACAGAAACAGTTCTTAATGAATATACTATTTTGTGAATGTTTCAAATGTTTTCATTTATTCCTTTCCTGAAACGAGAACAAAATTTTTTGATATATCTCAATGTAATTATCATAGTTATAACTAGGAATAGGAACATCAATAAGGTCTAGAACTTTCATAAAATATTATGCTTATCAAGAGTTGTTTCTATGTAAAGTTTCAAGTCAAAATTCGAAAATCATTTTTTTCGATGTCTCTGAGGGGGACCACAGCCCCCATTCAAAAGTTCACATTAAAAGTTCAGTATCTCTCTTACAATGAGCTAGCGGCCCGAACTTTTTTAACGATATTCATAGCTCATTTTTACTAATATAACACACATAGTCTTAACTTAAAAGCAATTGGTCAGTTGGTACCCTTCCCTCGTAAGATATGAACTAGCCATTATTACTATTAGATGCTTTATTGTTTGTACTAGATATTTAGATTTAATAGTTCTTCTATAGTTGTTAAGATTCATGACGAATAGCTTCAATCCAAATATCTTTGTATTATAAGAAATCGTAAAATATAGTGTGTTTACAGATAAATAATAGACGACTCGTAACATCGATGTATAATCATGTTAATATTAATGATTGACTAACAGCTTTGGAATGAAATTTTTTTTCCAGTGTTCAGGCTCTCGTTCATTCTAAATATGTTGTTATATCTTTACTATCTATTGTGACAGGTTTTTTTTTCATTATTTGAAAGGTAAAATAAAACTTTAAAAAATTTCATTCGAAGACTATTAGTCAATTATTTATATTATCATGACAAGGAAATTATTGTTCGAAAGGAAAATGAAAAGATAGTACATTGTCTCTGTCAATGCAGTAAATTCATGATATTTATAATGTATTATAAAATTTTTTCTGAAAACTGTTGTAAGACATTATTAAAACACGATTTGTCCGATATTTCTGACTGCATAGAAAATATAACGAATTGTCAACAAGAAATAAAATACTTCTATCGAGTATTTTATTTCATTCATATGGTACATTACGAAAGAAAAGATAGAAAAAAAATATATATTCAACCATACGATGCAAGCATAATGCTTTTCTATTAAAGCATTTGAAAATATATTTATTCGTCAAAAGGTATAATATATCAATGATGTCAAAAGCTACTTTTCTTATACAAATTGCTTCTGTACCTGGTAATCAAGTTGGTCAACGACGATTTGAACAATGTCGTTATTTACATGATTTACTTGTCAATACATTAATTGATCAACAAGAACAAATAAAAGAATTGTCTAAATTATTTCCTCAACATAAAATTGTTCTTCGATCAGGATTTTCACAAACGGCTCAATGGGGTCTGGAACCAAATATGTTTATTGAAGTGAGTAAAATTTTATTCTTTCTTATAAGCTTTATTTTGTAATGATGAATTAACAGAAGACAAAAAAATTTTTTCTTTTTCAAATATACTGAAAAAAGCTAATCGATGTGCAGTTCTTTTCCTTTTTTTTAGAAGTCTCTAGTACCTACTGTCTTCGACTGTTAGAGAAAGATTCGTATTCAATAATCGCTAACATCAGTCGTTAAGATCTATAAGAGGAGTAGGAAAATTTTCGGTCGCTTTTTTCTTGTCCAGTTGATATCTAAGAGCTATTTACAGATATCGCCGTAGATCTTGATTTTTTTTTCGAAATCGTTCTGATTCATCTTTAGTTCTAACAAATAAGTTTGTACTGTTTCGTTTTTGACACTTTTTTCAAAGAACGGCAAAATAAATTAGAAAATCATAATTATTCCATAACATTAGAATATAGTAAAGTGATTTGAAAAAAAAGAACTGCTTCAAAGATTGTATTTGATTTGTTTCATGAAGATACGTACATTGTATTATTCAAATTGAGAAACGAACAAAAAACCTGTATAGTTTGATCACATATTAAAGTTTTATTCAATATATTTTAGGTAAAATGTCTACACTTAAAGAAGTTAGAGTTAAAATAATGTCTATGTAACTCTTCTTCGTAGAACTGTTGAACGGATTGTATCTTGTATGGCTTTGATCAGAGATATTTCATCATAATCCAGTATTTTATTGTTTATGGTAATGAACAAACTTCGACAATAGATCAAATACTTGATTCTGGCTCACTTTTACAGGCATTCTTAACTTCAGTTACTTTTCTAGTCTTCCATTATTTTTTTTTACTAAATTCGTCTTGCAGCTTTCGTTTTGCAATGATAGCTGACTCGAACTTAGTCTTCTATTAAATTTCTTTAGATACCGATATTTTATGTGAAAACTTAAATGAATAGATATGTTCAAACTGAATAACACATGTTTAAATCCTCTAAATTGTTAAAATGTTACGTAATTAAGGTATCTGTTATGATCTGTTTTCTACTCTAATTGTGACATACAATAGTTACAAGAAGTCAATTCAGCAGTTCAGGATCAATAGATTTGAATGCAAAAGATTTATGATAGATGTGCTCATTACTTTTTTTCGTCTTCTCAATTGATAACTATAATCGTGAAAACTTTGAAGAAAAACTTGATTAGAACATGATATTCATTGAAGAAAATTTCAAGGCAAGCGATTACAATTAGCTGAAGATATTAGTCATTTTTTGATGATTTTCATTAATTCTTATGACATTTTTTTTTGTCTATATTCAAAAGATTCATGGTAATGAACGTCAAGCACGTATGATTAGTGCACTTTTTGGTAAAGCATTTTGTCAAGATGGTATAGGTATTGGTAGTGATGAAGTTAAAGGACAAAATCATTCTGTATTAATTATTAATAAAGATTGGAGTAATGAAGATGAACGATTAAATTTTGCTTCAATGATTCTTCAACATTATCCATTACTTTCAGTACAACTTGATATCAATGGTGAACTTGCATTTCATGATTATTCAATGCAATCATCATATTCATTTAATGATATTATAGAATTAATTAATAAAGAAAATAATCATGAAAAATATTTTATTGAAGAACGACAAATGAAAAGTGAACTTGTTGATCAAACTGAATATGAAAATTTATTAATGTTACTTGAATCATCAAATATGCGTCATACATTTAATATGTTACGACATGCACATGTTCGTTTTTTCTCTGGTTATGCATGTGCTTCATTACCATTACCATCAATATCAATAAAACATCGACAAAAACGACAAGAAAAAAAAGACGATGAATATGATAAAAACAAAATTCTTTTGTTTTCACCTTCTTATTCATGTTCATTAGTTTTTATCTCTCATCAACCATGTATGTGTCTTATAGATACCAGTTGCTTTTGTTACTATATGCTTGCTTTTTGTGTACATATTTCTTCATCTCTTACTTGTTTTCATCCATTTTTTTTCTCTTTGTCTATATGTTTATATGCATACATATATTTTCTTTATCGTTTTCTTTGTTATTAGTCATACATCATAGAATGTTTCTTTCATGTTGTTTTATGGATTTTCTTCATGTTATTACTGTATATATAGCCATTATATTGTTGCCGAGAAGAGGAACATATCTAGCAGACCTCGCAGTGGTCCTTCTTTCCTTCTTTTCCTCCTCCTCTTCTTACTTTTCACATGAATATGCTTTGAGAGACTTTGGAAAACATATGAGCAATGTTTATGTTAGATAAAAAGCTATCTACGATTGTGTCAAACTATGCATGTACGACTTCAGTTTACGTGACACATACGTGCAGGACTTGAGTTATCTAAAATAGCTCTTCACTGGAATTCTCTCACTGCTCAAAATTGGGGGTGGGTAGGGTGGCATATACTCAGTTACCAATCATAATCGATGCTGAGCTACGTTATAGCTTGTTTTATAGATAGTTACGTGAACAGTCATTTCCTGATATTGATGTTCGGTCCAGGATTTTACTTAATAGAACGTAACAAATGCGCAGTTTTTACTGGTTTGTCGTTGATAAACAAAGGGAAAAAGACAATCAACATTTGTTAGTATGTAGGATAGTGCTTATGGACGAAAATAGAGTGTTTTGTGTAAATGTTTTTCAGTTCAATTCCCAATGAATTGACAGTCTTCCACGCAACTACAATTAATCGATCAATGCCAGACATGATTTAAGACCTCTCCGTTTGAAATATAGCTCGCTTTATGCCTTTTCAGTTTATGATCGAGTTGTGATTTCAAGGACATTTTTTATTTTTATTTTTTGAAAAACTGATGAGTCATTATTAAATTGTACATTGATATGAGCACTAGAGAAGTGTTCCAAGTTGTGTACAGACACATCGATCAAGAAATTAGACATTTGTCCAGTTAGTTTAAATCGTTTCAGTACATAAAAAACAATCTTGAAACACCGTTTAGAGCACGAAATTTGAGAAAAACGTGTCTGAATTCAGCAGTGACAGAGCATTTCGATTCAAGCGAGATAGTGGAAATACTAGATGAGTAAGAGTATCTGTCAGCAAGCTAGAGAATTTTAACGGAATAAATCCAGCTTTTAGTGCCAAAATTTAGTCAATCAGCTAGCTTAACTTCGAAAACCATAACTTGTCACAACTAGATCAGGTTTGTTTATTTATCATAATTCTGTCTCACTATTTGAAAAAAGGAGCAAATAGGAAAAGCTACTTTGCATTGCGTTGCAAATTTTCTGCAGATAGAAAAAGTATCGTGTGCCACAACATTGACAATTGCTTTCGGGTGTCGATGAACGGGCTAGAACATATAGTGTAAACTTCTAACATAATTGAAGCCGAGCAGCAGAATCAGAAAAATTTTCCAGAGGGTGTGAATGTTCAACGAAAGAAGACACATTCACACCCACACCCAGGATAGCCACACAAACATATCACACGACAAGACGACAATTATTGATGTTCGAAATTCGATCTCATTTAGCTTCATTCTTATGGTTAGGCGGCAATCTTCTAATATAATTTTAGTGTTGCAATACAGGATTTCTGAAAAATCCTTCTTTTTTGTGGCTCCCAGCTGCGATTCCTGTATAAAGTGATGTTGAGATAAAGTAGAAGTGAGATTCAGATATCACAAGTGTTACGAAATAAAGATGAAAAATAAGTGTATACTTGTTTATAGGTGTATGTTTTATAATAACTTTTATTTTTTCTATAGTTCAATTTTTTATTAGATTTAAATATCTTGTTCAATATGGAGATAATCCTAACCAACAATGTCAAATAGCATCTGACTTACCATTATTAATGGCTATTGATGATATATTTCCACTTTTTGACTACGGTACAATTTATGTTTTTTTTAAATAATTTCTTGAGTAAGTAAATACTAAAGTGATATATCTGACAAAATGTCAAAAATTCTTGTTGGTATGTTTTTTTTTTATTTTGGTAAACAAAATAAATAAATATAATTCTGAAATATTATTAAAGTCTTATTAGTTTTACTTTTGGTGCAATTACATTGATTTTCTTTATTCACATACAAATTCGAGTTTATGCTTTAGCTATGATTATTCTTACATGTATCAATATGCTTCTATTTATTGCCATTATTGTATTTATGATTGTTAATATACGAAATAATTTAGAAGAGCAAAAGCAAGTAGATATTGAAGCGGCAATGGATTATATCAATCATACATTTAAAGAAGTAATACAATGACAATGATAAAAGATTTTTTAATCAAATTACAAAGAAAAAAACATATTTGAGTTTGTAATTTATCTCAGAAATTACTTTATCAAATAACATATTTCAATAGACTATTCCTAGATTTACTATAGAAAATCTATCATGTTTTTCATTTCAAGCTAAATTTTGAAAAATAACGAATATTTAATATTCTAATGAATATACTGATGAAGAAATCTTTCTAAATGTTTAATAGCATTTGAATCGTCATTATATATGTATCATGTAGGTTTTAGTAAGCTAAAATGCACTGAAAAGGGTTCGAATTAATAACTAACCATTGCTGAGATCCTCTATCTTGTAGTAGAATGCCGTAGTTCCACTTTGGAACACTAAGAGAATTGAGTTTTAAAGTTCAACTTGAAACCGCACATAGAGGCATGCCTTAACGTGAATAAGCAGCGTAAATAGCATGCTTTTCTCATAGCTGTATTTTAGGATTGAAATAATCATAAGATCTCAAACTTTTAGAAATAAATTATTCTCAATAAGATGTGTCTCTATAGAAGATTTCAAATCAAAATTCGAAATTCATTTGAGAAGATCACGAGATTGTGCTAGAAATTATCGTATCTCAGCAGTAATAAATAATTAGATCGAACTCTTTTCAGAATATTCATTTTACTCTGTCAGCTGTCAGCAAGATGCCTTTTCGTGTATTCTGCTGTCAATTAGCTCCATACATGGTATTTCCTAGGTATTTGCTCAATTTCTACAATATTCTATGACAAATTTTTCAATAAATCAGCACATTAAATATTTGAAAGCATTTCGTTTCAAAAAGGTGTAGATGAGTGTGACCAAAGTGAATGCATCAACAAACACACTCACACCCACATCCAATCTTCTTACATTCAAATGAATTTTCTAAGCTAGTCCAACAAAAAAACTAGAAGTTTTATTTCTTCGATTGAATTTGTAACGATCAGTTTTTTTTACCTAATATGATTGACATGTAATGTATGTCATCTGATGGTAATCGTTATCTTCTAATATTAATTAAATGATAATGTTGTCAAACAGTTGAACTCCCTCAAGATCAAAATTTATGATACATTCTGAAAATCGAATTCTCAATTGCAAATATCTGAATTTTGTTATTATTTATGAACAACTAATGATTTGCTTTCATCATCATGGGATAAGGTTAATGGAATATCATTTTCTACTTGTGATGATGATTATGATAATTTTAATCTATTTCATCATAGCGTATGGTAGTTTAAAAATTGCTTTCAATGACATCTTCTTGATGCTAAAATGTACGACGATTAGTTGCTTGAGCAAAATACTGCACAAAATGGTTTATGTCAGAATATGTATGCGTTATGTCATTCAATGAAAGAAACAACAATGTGTATTCTACGACAAAATACATTCCAAATAAATCAACTTATTGTTCATTTTTTTTTCTATTGTTTTAGAAATAAATAATAATAATTTTTTCAATATATTTTGATTTTGATTGCACCTTGTCGATCCAATGAAATGGAACAAGTACCATGTCTGAAATATTGATATACAAACAATGAATCGTTTGGCTATCACTTCAATAATAATAATCGTATCTCCACTACAGACGAGGATATGGTTGTGACTGTAGATGTACATATGCGTAGAGAGAGAAGTGGCATCCACATCGACTTAATAACAAATTTTTCAAATGATTGATGTGATCTTATAGTTTCAGTTGTTTTTGGTTCCTAAAAAAATAATACTAAATCAGTTGAAATTTCTTGTCTTTAATTCTATTGCGTTTATGAATCAACTAGCAAAAAAATAAAAAATAAAATTAGTATCAAGTAATAAATGTCCTGTACAACACATGATAATATTTTCTTTCTTGCTCTTTATTATATATCTTTATTTACTTTGGTTAAAATTTGAATTTGATTTGTAATTATTTTTATAACTGATTCTCCTTTTAAATCTTCATATGATATTTCCTAATTGATTTCATATAATCTAAGAAATGATACTTGAGTTACAAATACTAAACGTCTAAAAAAAACTTTAAAAACATTAAAAGAATAATAAACAAATTTTATTTAGTAGCATACATTTCCTATATTCATGTTCACAAATATGAATGAAAGACTTTTCTATCATTGAAAAGAAATTATTCATAATGATTAGTAGTGTAGAATTGACTTCAAACAGTAATTCATACACGTTATCTAAAGTTTTTCAAGAATACAGAACAACAAGTCTACATTATACAGAATAAGCTCAATTAACTTAATGATGAATATATGTATGTGTTATGAATATAATCAGTGCTTTAAACTAATACAATCACTTACAATATGCCCTTTTTAGATGCATGTAAGTAAATACAAACATCAGGGTGTAGGTGTCGGTGTGAGTGTGAAGAGAAGATTGATATTCACATCCATAACCACACCCTCGCCTACCTACCCACACCCACACACTACAAAAATTGCTTGTTAGTTACTGGGTACTGTTGATTGATATAATAGTTATTATCTAGAAATTAATAAAGAGAAGTCGTCACTTTTGATCCATTGTATGATCTCTTTTTGAATAAAAAATCATACATATAGGAGGCATCGATTGATACATAGAGAAAAATTTTAGTGTTTATATATCGTTTTTAGTGAAATTCGGGAAAGTTTAATATATCTATAACATTCACCCTTTGTGTCAATCGCACACCCAGTGTTGTTTTTCTACTGAATACAATGAAGTTCAATAAGTATTTTTTTAATTTTGTTTCTAGTATTTCCGATTACACATACCCTAAGTCAAAAGTAAAACTCAATGAAGTTCAGTATGAACAAATATCTTATGAGGATCAAATCATCTATTTTCTTTAAAAAAGTGATTTTTTTGCTGTGGTTGTGGCTTGATGTGAAATGTTGGCATCTTCATTATTCACATCCATCCACACCCTCATTAACACATTCAATCCGCTTTTCAAGGTTTAGTTTAATACATGTTCATTTTTTCTTGTAGTCTCGTCACGTCTTTAAGCTTGTATGAATTCTTCATTATAGAATTTGGTTGATTAACGAATACACGTTCCATATGAATAACTAATTTTTATTTCAAATTAAGATGACCGTAGAAACTATTTTTTGGTTAAAAGACATGTACGTATAGATCTCACTTCAAGTTTTGTGAAACACAATACAAAAGAATTCTTGAAGTACAGAAGGGTAGCAACTTGGATCATTTCTCTGCATAGACCATGATAGACGACATCTGCAGACAGTCATAGGTCTTGCATTACTAAAATCTCGTTAAAGGATGTGAGTGTAGCTGGGTGCGGGGTGTGATTGTATTTAAAGCAATCTCAGGGTGTGTGGGTGTGGGTGTGAGTCAATAAAGATCACAACACTCACACCAACACCTACCCACCCTCTCCTTGTGTTCTCAACAAGAGAACAGTTTCTTTGTTTGTATGTGCGATTCATTTAAAATAAATGTCTCTATTTAAACATTTTATTTTTTTTTCGAAAAAAACAACAAATACAGATTACAGTTTCTTTTGTATTCTGTCGAAATTCTCTCTATACATTTGGAGATTAGGGTGATTTGACGGTAATGTACGTTGTCCAATATCCAAAGCACGTTCATAAAAAGAACGTGCTTTTGAGTGTTCGCGCAAGTTTTCATACACCCTACCGATATTATTGTAGGAAGAAGCCAAATCAGGATGATTCAGGGGACAATTTTTTTTGTCGATTTCAAGGGCTTTTACGCAATATGAAAGTGCTTTCAAATATTCGCCGATTTTGTCATACACCAAACCGATGTTATTGTAGTAATTAGCCAAATCTGGATGATTCGGAGGAAGTGATTGTTGCTGAATTTCAAGGGCTTTTTCGTAATACGACAGTGCTTTCGAATACTCGCCCATTTTGTGATACGCAGTACCAATATTGTTGTAGGAAGAAGCGAAATCAGGATGTTTCGGAGGAAGATACTTTTTGTCGATTTCAAGGGCTTTTTCATAAGACGAAAGTGCTTTCGAATAGTCACCCATGTTATGATACACCAAACCGATGTTGGAATAGGAAGAAGCCAAATTAGAATGATTCGGAAGAAGAGATTGTTGTTGAATTTCAAGAGTTTTTTCGTAAGATGAAAGAGCTTTCGAGTATTCGCCCATACTTACATAGACCAAACCGATGTTATTGTAGGACATAGCCAAATCAGGATGATTCGAAGGAAGTGATTCTCGTTGAATTTCAAGGGCTTTTTCGTAATACGAGAGTGCTTTCGAATACTCGCCCATTTGATAATACTCATTTCCATGAGCTATATAAGCGTTAGCCAAATCAGGATGTTTCGGAGGAAGATTTTTTTTCTTGATTTCAAGGGCTCTTTCGTAATACGAAAGTGCTTTCGAATACTCGCCCATTTTGTGATACACACTACCGACGCTGTTGTAGGAAAAAAACCAATCAGGATGATTCGGAGGAAGTGATTGTTGTTGAATTTCAAGGGCTTTTTCATAATACGAGACTGCTTTCGAAAACTCGCCCATTTTGTGATACACGCCACTGATGTTGTTGTAGGAAGAAGCGAAATCAGGATGATTTGGAGGAAGTGAGTGTTTTTGAATTCCAAGGGCTTTTTCGTAATA
>CAJNOP010001956.1:858-21381 GCA_905250075.1 Rotaria sp. Silwood1 | reverse complement strand
TATGAAATCTAATATTTCTACTGCTTTATCAAAGGACTTTTCATCAGGCACATAGGGTGTGAGTGTGGGTGTAGGTGTGGGTGGGTGTCGAAAAGGGCAAAGACAGTATCCGCATCCACCCACACCCCACACCCACGCACACGCCACCCAGTATGCTGTATTTGAATAAAATTTGATTTTAAGAAAGACGCAAAATAACATTGGATTTCGATTTTCTCATCAATATTCATCGTCTTTTCTATATGCTTTAGAGTTTCGTAGATTTTCGACTACTGCACATTTGATGACGTAGTTTTCTACATCCAAAGAATACTTTTTCTTATGCTGTGAGATGCTCATAATGAGACACACACGAACGGTAAACTTCTTGTTCGTTATATCTCTCTTATGTTGCTACCGAAAAAACTCAAGCAGTTAATGAAAGAATTAAAAGCTAAGAGTGAACCAATTCTGAAGATACGGACTCTTCAGTCAGCGATTAAGAATAACCTTAGATATTAAAAAAACTCAGACTACTAAACATAAGTCTGAAATCGACAAATTTTAATCTTGTCGGGAATAGGTGATGTCTCAAAAATGGTTCAAAATATCTATATCAATGAAAATCAGAAAATCGAAAAAGCTTTGATTTTCACGTCTGAAAAAGAGAATCCTCTTATGAATTGAAGTCTATTCCAGATTGCGGTGAGCTTTACATATTATTATCCATATCGTTTGCAAATGATATTTGTTTCTTTTCGACAGGTTACGAACTATTATTCACTAAATGTCTAATAAGAGATAATCTCTATGCGGGATTCCCGGGCCAAGGGGAAAAACCAATTCGAACATTCACGTTGATTCTCATCCATTCCGCGACATTCCCAGGTATTCTCCATATATTCACAATCTTCATAAATCGCCTTGTTCATATCTTGAAACCTGTTTCATTCTGGCAAGCATATCTAAATTTAAAAAAGTTAGATGAATTTTAAACTAACGAGTGCACGTCACCAAGTGCCATCCTCGATTTTCAGGCGGCTTTATACGAGTCAGTACAGTCCATTTAGCTGACTAGAATGGCAATAAATGCTCTTACTCATGAATTCTTTTGGGTGGAGTTAAGTGGATCTCAATTAAAGAAGAATTACTGTAAGTTGTTATTTCGAAAACTTTAATTTCTATTTCTATGTTAGTTTATTGGTCAACATCCAAAAATTTAACAGCAAATGTGCTTTTATGAACTGTCGATATCATCACAATCAATATAACTAGAAATTCTAACTACAACTATACTCTTTTTTTAATTTCGGTACCAATAGCATTGTAGATGTACGGAATTCGACTATTCTTTCAAAACTAATCGAATTTCGATTGTATGTTCCTTGGTTCAGGACATACAGTGTACATTTTTAAAAAAAGCAGCTTGCAGATTATGTTTCTAATACCTACTCTATAAATTTTGTACACCTACAATATTAATGGTATTGAAATATTCAAAGTATAAATGTAGTTAGAACTTCTACTTCTGTTAATTGTACTGATCTATACATCCAAATAAGGTGGATTCATTGTTAAATTTGTAAATACTTAAAAATCAGCTAACACAAAAATTAAAATTTTCGAGATAACAGCTCATTGTTGTTACCCTTTAACAGTGATCCACCCAACGCCTCCAAAACTGCACATGAGTAAAGGACGCTTTATGTCATTCAGATTAGTTCATAAAATCGTAACAGCTGATATAATGTTGATTGAAAATGAAGACTCATAATTTGAGAATGTTACTCGTAGACTTATAAAATTTCATATTCAATGTCACTAGCCATTGCTTTTATAAGATCAAAAAACTATCAGATTTGATTTCATTACCTTCACAAAACGTATCGTTGTTCATATCTTGAAGAAAATTTGTCTTTGGAAAAAACATTAATAAACAAGCATAAATGGATACTCTAGATATGGAAAGCTAATTGATACTGGAAAATATTTCGAAATTCATGTAGCAATCGAATAGAGTAGTATTTTTAGAGCACTAAGTCAGTTATAAGATAATTCAATAGATTTCCTTGTTGGTAATGTTCGATCAACCCAATGATCTGTCCTCATAAACATGATGCAGTACATACGAGCTCGAAAAAGTACTTTTTTATCATAAGTCCAGAGTTTTCCTGGCTTTTCTGTTATGACTTATAGCTGTTTCCAAAACTACATTACAGAAAGACGTATTTTCTTAATTGTTGTATTAATACAAAATAGTGGTGACATTTATAAAATACGAGAGATGTTTAATTATCGTGCAAGCTGATACTGATTCTAAAATGTAAAAATATATAAGGATGCATCAAAAAAGTATTGTAGATTATTTTAGTAATTTTTATGATTTCATAATATTTCAGACCTTCATGTAAGCATACCACCCATGTGTTCGATTATGATCAGACTGCGATTGTACTGCAATTCGCAATTGCGTACAACTGTGTCGCAGTTCTTCGCAATTATGGATCACAGTGCGATCGCAGTTATTAAAAAATATCATTGGTTAGGAATCTGAATCTGAAGTTAGACTTTTTTTTTACTTTTATATTTTTATTATGAATTGTGATCAATTGAGAATAAAAAAGTAAAAGACTGATGAAAAAATTTAAAAATTTAAAAAAAAAATTACAATAAAAAATTAAAATTAAGCTAATTAAAAATTGATGATAAAAAAATTAATAAATAAAAATCCGACCTCGGATTCCATTTCGCGATCCCCGAAAACTTCATAGACGGCGTCTTCATTCCAACAAACTGAATCGAGACTGCACATTCTATCAGTTATAGAAAGATGAAATATGAACCATACTATCACGAAGGCTTTCTTTTATACGGTCGCCTTGTAGCTAAGTCTTACTGCTGCTGTATGACCAATTGCAAGTGAGCCAAAATCGTTTATGATTGGTTTGTATCAGGTACATTGGGTCGTAAGATACGAGTACTGCGGCGCAGTATCGTAGTATCTGACACTGATTTTTACCTCGGTGAATGCGCTGAAGTTACCTTCAGTTATGATCAAAAGTTTGCAGCTGTGCCCAACTGCAACACAGTTGTAGAAGAAAAAAGAGGCGACATGGATACTAATAGATGCAATCAACCTGACGAATTTCTAACATAATCTAATCCATTTGCATCCATTCCCATCCACTCGAATGGCTTCGAATGAGATTTTTCCCCTGGGCTGGAACTCTTCGGAGATTCTCCCACATTTTGACTACGCCCTGACATAGCCTGCTACGATTTGAATCATCTATAATGTCGATATGAATAAAAGAATTGTTTGTAGAGTCAGTTTAAAACTAATATCTTTACAGATTGAAAGTAAGTTTTTGAGAGTTTCACTGAACTTGATTCAATTCGGTTTGAAAGAAACACGAACCGATCCCATCTGTGATCGACATACAGTAGCAGCAATAAGATAGAGAATTAATATACAAGCGGTATGTATCGCCGGTGAAAGGTAGAACTTTTTTTTTATTGATATCGTGTTTTTTTGTATTACCTTAAAATGCAAATCAAAAAATATGAACGATGACGACAGATCGTTGGTCCAATGCAATTTGAAGTAATTGCACTACGTAGTTAAATGAAGAAGTAGAAGAAGAATAAGTAGTGTAAATGAGAAAAGGAGAAAAGCGTAACCCCCGAAGTCAGCTAAAAGTCACCGAATTCATGTGTTTTCTGCTCTAGTCAATGGTGATGCGTGTAATGACAGCAGAGCAAAAAAGGGCGCAAAGACGAAAAAGTTAGGTGAAATGGAACTGGATGGTGTATGTGCCCATTTGAGTTGATAGTGTTTCAAGAGGTGTAAGGGTGTTTGTTGATGAGTTATCATTGGAGACTAGTTGTGCGTTGCATAAGTGATGAAAAATGCTATATTTGAAATGTTCTCTCTTTTATTTTTGTGTTTTCCATTACAAAGATAAAGAAATGTTTTCGGATAGACTCCATGTAAAAAAAACAGAAAAAAAAACAGACTGTAATCGATTATTAATGGATTAAGAATCCATCAAGAATCAATTATGAATAGAGTAAAATTCACTCCAATTATTACACACAACCTACGCTATTTCTATACTACATTGACAATATCCTACACACTATATACTAATGTGTATATCCTTATGACTATATCATTATAACTGTCTAGTGAGATCGACCATATTTCGGTCGGCATGATGCATTCATTCTGAAATTATTAAATTTAAAATTTTGGCTGTCTTTTGTATCCCAGGATTGAGATGTTAGAATTTCATGATATTTCAATGTAGGTATTGATGCTGCTGAATGATTGGCATTGAGTTTTTTGAGTATAAAGGACTGTGTTTTCAAAAAATCAGTATTCAAAGTTATGTTGAAATTTTGGCACAACAATACAAATCGATTTTCGATGTCTTGTGGAAGTATGGTTGCATAACATTGGGAAAAAACAGTGGGCTTCGTTCTTGAAAAGTTGCGTACACAAAAGATATCCGCAGTATAAATCCACTGATATGCAACTTTCTGATCAAGCTATAGATTAATTGTTATACAGTTGCAATGACTTCGAAGATACAAGCAGATCATCTTTAGTATAGCCCTTTCATTATGGAAATTAATACTTAAGAGTGTGGGTGTTCATCATAACTTCATTTACATCCGCACTCACACTGCACCGGATAAAACCTCACTCTATAGACTTATTTCACACCCTTACCTTACGTTAATGCAATATTTGCTTATAGTTTAATATTTTAGGCTTATCAGATCATAAAGAACATCTATAACGGGAGGGGGGGGGGGGAGCTGTACTGAACTGTACTCCTACATCCTCTTGAATCTTAAGAACTCCACCACCTATGGGCCAAACTACTTCAAAAAAAATGTAGTTGTGTAGATCTAATGCCTAGCATATGATTGAATGCAACCTTCAGAAAAATACGAAACAACTGTTGTTCATAGGGTTTTAGCATAGCAAAAATAACTTCAAGAGGGTGTGTGTGGATGTGAGCGTGAGTGAAGCAGAAAGCGATACTCACAATCCACACCCACACTCTGAAAGGGTATTTGAATGTACATTGTATTGTGTAAAACAAAAGATATCAGCTCAAGAAATACGAGAGATATAAATGTGAGAATATCATTAACGCTTTTCAACCACATTTTTTACCCTTATTGCAAAAGTCTTTGTACAGCATGTTTGTTCAATTCTCGGCCACATCCAAATCACTGGAGAGAATCAAAGTTAACTAGTCAGAAAGAGCATGAGATGCTCTTGCTAAATGTATTTTCAGGATTTTTCTCTGACATACGATTGGTCTAGTGTGACTAAACACCTGAATAAATAAAAAATGTTTGCACTTAGCAAAGTAGACTTTTTCCTCTCATTCGAATTTTGGTATTTAAAATGCAATAAATTTCGATCCTTTCTAGCAGTATGTAACAAGAGTATCAAATTGTACATTCTATAGAGCAAATTTCGCTGTCTATAAACTGGTGTATAAAAAGATTTTCTGATAGTCTGTATTAAGGCAGCTTTAATCATAATACAAAAATGGGAGGTACGAAAGATGTTGTACAGACGTCATTTTATATCCATTTAAAGATTTTCTGCGAATGAACCAATTGCAAGTCAAGAAAAAAGTTTGAACACATATATTTAGAAAGAGCATGAAATACTCTTTAAAATGATTATTTACTTGTTGCAACAACTATTTAAGCGCCTGCAGAAATATATCCGTTACAATAGTGCGCAGAACTTTATTTCATACCTTAGAGTATTCTTGGAACCTACTAAAATCGACTACATTTCTAATCAATTATTTAAATTATTTGTCGAAAAATCAGTTTTAATCCGATTTTTTGACAGTTTTTTGCATAGGTATAAGAAATTGGATAATAAATCAAAGCGTCCGATACTTTTATAACAGTAGTTATTGTTACTTCTGAAAGGATGGTAGATTGAATAAGCAGGGTTATAGATCAACATAACTCGTCTATATTGACCTATGATATAACTCCAAGGGAGAAATTTTGAAGCCGATTGCTTCGAAGCAGTCTTTTTTCTTGTGCTTTGTCACACTTTGGAAACTTTAATGAAAAGTTCAACTCATTGGATTTTAGAGAGAAACAAAACAGATTTCACATGTACTGGATTGCCTGAGCTTTGCTCGAATATTCGGAATCCTCATCGATGTCCGAATTTCTATTCTTTTTGTTTTCTAGTTGTCTGCTTTTTTTTCTGGAAGATTCATCTGATACTTCCAATTTTTCCTTAAATTATGAAGGTCGAATGATATTTATTCTTTCACAAGAAAAAAGTAGACCAGTCATCACTAAGTCTAGAAAAATTTTCTCATAAAATTTGCATCAATACTAGTGACATAGAAAAGCTCTTCTGTTTCGTTTTACTTTGTCCATGAGAGGACAGTAAAACGCAAATTAACATCAATTGGAATAAGCCTGTTACGTTTCCCAATTAAAAATGAAAAGTCCACAAGTTCATCTTCGGGGCTAGTTTCTCAGTTCAAACCTAACGATGTATTATATTTTAAATTTAAAATTTTAGTATGATTTAGATTTATATGAATCAATATGAGCATCACTGCACCAAGTCTTTTGAGATTTCCTCACTTATGTCAACTGCATAAATAATCGTGCTAGATGTCACAATTTAAATCATATTATTTTGCTAGAAAGCAGTCGCCTCCATAACCCAGAATGTTCAGTGAACGTTATCAATGAGCTATGCTACGAAATAATAGTAAAGGAAAGTCTGTTGATTACTGAGTAACAAGTCACATAAACTATGTTGAGAACGTGATGATCTAACTATCGAAAATATCAGATAATCAACACTACGATGGAAAGGAATTATAGTCATTCTTTTTAAGAAAAGAAAAATTTTCCTTTTCTCATTACCAAGCATCCTTTCCTTCAATCATCAGACAGTAGCTGACAATAAATAACTACAATTATTGCAATCTTCTAAAATCTTTAAGATACTTGGAATCTAATTTGAATTCGCAAAAGACATTCTTTAAAAATTTCTTAGTTAAGATGTTAAACACTCATTTTCTATTTATTTTTTCTCAGCTACCCATAAGTTACTCTTTCAGTACAAAGTTTCCTCCTTGCTGTGTTCTTATTCTACTTATCTTAATTCAACAAAGACAGAAATCATAGTTTCATATAATTAAAAAGCGACGATAGAAGACTGACGAAGACATATTCCATTACATTGTGAAACATGATTCAAACAGTTTTTTAAATATACCATGTAGAAATTTACAACGGCCGTTCCAGCTTGGGGGATATCTTGTTTGTATATGATTATGGAGCACATATCAGTAGCAGAAGAAATTTATTCCAAAACACCAGGGGTGCAGAATCTGCCGGTAAAATTAAAAATTTCCCCCGACGGTAAAATTTTTTCGAAAAATTTCCCCAGGTATGAGAGTCAATTAAATACCGACTTTTCTGGATGAAAAATACTTATTCAAGAAAGCCACTAATATTTAATACATTGCACATTTTTCTGATTGAGGTTCACCTATTTTTTGTTCAATGTGTTGAAGCATACCAAATGAAGAATTAATTGAACTTATTAAATATTTTGGTGCTTCCCTAGATGAACTTCTTTTGGTCTGCGCAGGAGATACTTGAGAATCTTGACCAAGAAAGTTATGCGCTATGGACAAATCTTGAAGCAATATTTGAGACCATGTCGGTGAGCTCAAGTTCTTGAACTTCTTGTTCTATTGCTTGATATTCTTGCCTATGCGCTTGAATTCTTACCCAAGCGTTTCTGTTATTAAGGAGATTTTTTAGTTTTTTTTCAAGTTTACGTTCAAAATAACTCCACCCTAGTCGAATTTCTTTTGGCCTGCGCATGAGATACTGGAGAATCTTGATCAAGAAAGTCATGCGCTATGGACAAATCTTGAGGCAAGACTTGAGACCTTTTATCGAGCTCAATCTCTTGAACTTCTTGTCCTATCGCTTGATATTCTTGCTCATGTGTTTGAATTCTGATCCAAGCGTGCCTATTATCTAGGAACTTTTTTACCTTTTTTTTTCATTTTACGTTCAAAAATAACTCAATTTTTAATAAAAATTCATAGTTACATTTTCTTGAGTTGAGTGCATGAGTTTCTTGTGACTCATACAAACACTCAAGCGCTTATCTTGAGCAAGAAAGTCATGCGCTATGGGCAAAACTTGAGGTCTGCGCAGGTCAAGAGCATGACAAAAAATGTTCACCTAGAGTTGTGTCTTCTATGTGCAGCAAGGAATACATATGATGATATCTAATTGATAATTTATTTCTAAACATTTTAAATTCAAGGAATCATCTGAACATGTAATGCTCTCAAATAGTTGTTCGATCTCATCTTGTTGTGAAGGTGATGATGATGCTTTGTTATTTTTTTCTAATTGAATATTTTCAATTGAATTACTAATTTTCGTAAGTTGTTGTGCCATGAATGTCAATTGATCTTGCATAGAATCCACCAATTTTAAATGTTCTGTGGAACCTGACGATGTATTTATACCTGATGTTGCATTTGGAACTGATGGTGTATGCAATAGATTTGTTGTTGACAGCAGTGTGGCACTATTCGTTGTTGATACTGTTGATGTTGAGGTTGGTAGACATGGAGGCAATAAAGTAAAATTTGCTTGTTGTTGCTCTTCAGATATATTGGTATTTTCATCATCATTGGGAATTGTTGTGGATTCTTCCGTTACTTCTTTTCGAAAATGATATTTAGTCAAGTTGTTTTTTGAAATCTTCAACTTAAATCTTTCTTCAGGGCGATATTTTTTCCAATGGTTTTTTGCTTTATCTTTTCGCCCGACCTATTCACAATAAAAGCATGACACCTGTTGTTTACTTGGGTACATTGTTATTCGAATAACTTTTTTTTGAATGAAGAAGGTTCAAATCGTACGCAAACTGATTTTTGAGAACACAGACAAAGAAAGAAAAGCAATCAACGAATACTAATGATCGAGTGATAAACAATTTTATGAAAATGTGACACTGTTAACTAATTTGTGAAGAGCATTGATCGATTGTTTTACATGCATAATTAGGTTATCGTATAACAGCCATTTTCCTTTTAATAACACTTATATTAATTATTTTATGAAAATAGAAAATGGCTCTTTCGAAAGTTGAATGAGAAGAAAAAAGCGACCATTATATGGCTTCCCTGATATATACAGGTAAACCAAGACTCATTTCGAAAATTTCCCTACAGGGAAAAATACCAAAAAATTTTCCAAAATGTCACTATTAAACCTTCAAAAATTTCCCCAACTGTAAAAGAATTTGAAAAATTTTCCCCGACGACCGTCGGCGCACACGGGTAGATTCTGCACCCCTGCAAAACACATCGAATAATATAATCTTTTCGTGATAAAACAATAAAAGCTAGAATCAGTAGGCCTTATTATGCCGTAAAAACCTTGATTAGTAGTACTTGATTTATGAGTCGCGACTAATAATCATCGTGTAGAGCTGATCATTATTTTTCTGAATATAGTGAATATTTCTATATCGATTCAAGTGTATTTGATTTATATATGATTGAAAAAATAAAACATTTGATCCGTCTCATGTAAGTACGCATATTCATACTATTCTGAGTATAGATAAATGTTACCTTTTATATAACCTTATTCAAAACAACTAATTAGTTCTACTCTGAAGAACATTACGTTGGACATGAGAATGGGACATTAAAAGAAAACGATGCTATCAACGGCATCATTTGGAACAGCTGGAAAATTGAATAAAATTCGATACTTCTTGTGTTATGATGGCTCATGCGAAACAGAGACTGCTCATTATACGATCAAATACACTTGGATCAATATAGAAATATTCACTACATCCGGAAAAATAATGATAAGCTCTACACGATGATGATTATTAGCCGCGACTCATAAATCTATTACTACTAATTCAAGGTTTTTTTGCTGCAACATTAGGACCACTGACTCTTTATTGCGTTTCGCAAAATTAATTCCACAGGCATGGATTAATAGGTTTTTTCCATGAACTCATGAAGTACGGGAAATATATCTACGAAACTCTCATGCTGTTTTAACATACTCTAGTGTTTAGGATACTGATGACAGTAGTCTGAACAAGAGAAATTGTTAGCTATGTTGGTTTGAATGATTATTGATTGTAGTGTATCCTGCGAAGTTTGATAATATTTTATGAAGCCGTTACATCTCTTTGAAATCTCTAAAAAATCTTGAGTTCTATAGCCTTTTGAAACACAGTGTTTCTCATTTTGTTTCATTCTTCCAAAAGCAGCATTGGTAGTAACTGTAAAAGACATATGATAAAAATGGTTTGTGAAAATTTGAAAATCTACAGTAGATGTAGTTATTGAAGAAACAGCTACAAAATAAATTAAATCTTGTTTAAATTACATTTAGAAGTAGAAAAAAAAATCCATCGATTCAGCCGCGTATTTCAATATGGAACTTGTTGGACTCGTTGGATCCTATAGTGTACTGAAATATACTTCTAGAAGAATAAAGATATAATTTGATTTTCCATCTTATGATACAGGATGCAATATTTTGAATAAAAGGTTGTTAGCTAACAATAAAATCTTATCAATAGTCAGTTTGCTATGATTCATCTGACTATCAGAACCTTGTCTTATAAGCCAAAATAAATGTATGTCACCTCTGTATCATAGATTTTCCTAAGAAAGGGATGCATCAGTCTATCTGAGTACCGAGTTGACTGGTCACGACTAGAACTGGTGCATCTTTATCTCATAAGTAGAAGCTATCTTATTATTTGAAAGCTTCACTAGACTATAACGGAATATTATATTAATAAAGAGGATGCTGTGAGGACGATAAGATGTAGCGCCAAACGTTCGGGCAGCACCGACACGTTATGATTTATTTAATAATAATAATAATAACAATAATGATAAAACACACACTACACTTATTCGTACATCCACGACATCAGTGTATCTATCGCACGAGTTGACTGTATTCCGTCTTCGAGTCGACTCGATTGCGTCTAAGCTACGTTCTACTCTACGAACAATTCACTCGTACACTCTCACTGCCTGCCTCTAACTGTCTGCTCCACCAACTGCTCGCTATTTCTCTCAGACACATCCATATATATAGAGAGAAATGGAGAGAGAGAGAGAGAGAGAGAGAAATAAAGTGAAGAGACGAATATGAGAAAATGAACAAAGTGGAAGAGAGAAGGAAGGGGAAAGAGAGTAGAGAACAGATTACACGATGGTCGGGAGAGAGCAAGGGGCGTTATACGGAGGGACATCCGACGTCCTATATAAACCCTATTCAACTCTTCACGTTGAGATAGTGTGCTTATTGGCATCGTATAACGTGATATCGACTGGCATAATCAAAGGAGATGACGTGCTTCTTGGCACATAGACCAGAGAAATTGACTAAGTCTTTATTTGTTATTTATCAAGATACAGATAAAATGACGCCAAGGAAATACTAATAAGTAACTCATTTCTATATTGCGAACATATAACTGTGAACATTCAATATCAAGAGTAGTTGGACCATTAAACATGTGATGCGTCTGAAACCCAGCAGCTGTTGTTTTTCATTCTATGCTACCCATGAAAAACAGTGTTCAAAAAAATTGTGAAGCACGAGTTTCTCAAATAATGGAACGCGTCCTGAACACGGTTTTTGTTTTCTTTTGGAAACTTCTTTCTCTCGACAAAACGCGTTTTTTTTTCGAAATGAAAAAAACGCATTTTGACTACTAGAAACACTTTCGTTGTAGACCTGTTCTAGATCAGCGAGAATGCGTTTCTAAGGTATAGGAGTGTCAATTTATATTAAGTTTCAATTTAATTTATGTATACATTATATTATCAGAAATTTAAGCTATTTTTGTTTGTAACGTAAATTCAAAAAAAATTTATATGATCAATAGCTAATTTATTTTAAGTTTAAATTATTGATTATTTCATAAGTTTTAAATTTGAATTATTTGAATTTCGTAATATATTCATTAAAATTGAATCAAATTGTTTTACTGTTTTTGGAACCTATTGTAGTATATATCTCCTATTTTTACTTACGAAATGTGAATAATTCATATTTTAAGTTAATTAAATTATCGATAATTTAAATTTAATTTTTTGATAATTTTTAATTTATGCATATATTAAATTGAGCATAAATATGAATTGACACTCTTGCTCAAATTATTATGTGGACGATCATTGATGCGTAACTTTCACATGGTCAGAAAGATATATTTAGTTCGATCATCCATTGTCTTATGCACAAGATCATTGCATTGATAATCTCATGATTAATTTTGCCATTCAAAATCCCGTGTCTATCAGCATTCAGCAGATGTATCTTATTTATCTTTCGTCTTTGTTTATGACTATACTATGCAAGTTAGTAACAAATTAGGAAGTTTGATTGTCTAGAACGATAGTTCTGACCAAAACGCAAAGCGTAACATAGCATTACCTTTATGTTTTAGACAGAGTCCTAATTTTAGAAAATCATCGCGGTCATCAGACGAGACGTCGAGGAAAGCATAAGAAACGATGAACAACTACGTCGTCTATACTTGCTTTTTCAGAATTTTCTCTAGCGATGAATATACACTTGTTCGGCCAAGACCTTCGTGACTTGTGTAAGTGTCATTTGGCGGCGAAATAGACGACATAAGAAAAGTAAACATCAACAATTGTCTCTCATTAGTTATTTCAGCAGAGATCTAGGTACAGTGATTATAGTTTTCATGCTTCTATTATAATTATAATTGAAGAAGTGTCCTTTTTCGGTTCAGAAAGATCTAACACATACATTTCATGAATAAAAAAAAATACTTTTTTTTTAAATTGAACAGCGTTTCCTCGTTGGATACGTTCAAATATCATTCATGTAGAATGAATTCTATTGACATATGAACGTATTTCTGCCAAACTGTATGAATGTGTTCTGAAACTATAGATATGCGTTCTTCTTTAGAAGAAATAGATTTCTCTTTACTGAGAACGGATTGCAGTGCATTCTGCTATTTTGTGGGACAAGTATGAATATGTTTTTCTTTTCTCTGAACATGTTCTTATTCAATTAATTGCTTTCCATATTTTCAAGAACTAGTGTCTGATCTTTGGATTAGACGATAAAGATCGTTACTGTAGGAGGAAAGAAAAATCAAGGGGTGAATAGCATAATCCTGAAATTCTAGGAAATCCAATGGAATTTCAGGGAGTCCATTATAATTTTGAAGTTTGGAGTCCTTAGTTTTATTACTATTACAGAACAACATTTTATTATACGTAAACAGTTAATAGGACATCTATAATAGCATTTTTCATAGATATCTCAGTCAGAAGCTTATGTTTTCAATCATGATTAGACAAATTTATCTCTTTTAGTATGTATTTTAGGTTATGATTAGTAAACATACAACACAATAGAATGTAGCGCATAAGTATCAAAACCACAGAAGAAATCCATAAATACAACGAGTTTTTAAAAAGTTTCAATAGTAAAAGAAGAATTGATGACAATATCACTTCTACTTGAATATAACTTTATGTATATAAAAACAAGTAAAAAGAAAAAAAAAATTTGAATCTAAGTTCTTAAATAAGAATTTTATCATTTGCAAATAAAGAGCGTACGGTGAATATTGAAAAACAAAGAAGTGGATGTAAGTGTAGACTTGGTTCTTGTCTGCATCCACGCACACATATAGCCATACCTATATTACAAACTAAAACTTAACAATTTCAATAAATATTCATAGGAATGATCAGCTTCACGGTTATTGACTGAGGAACCTTAGCGTCCATCAACTGAGAGATTATCATGAGTTATTGAAGCAAGTAAAATTGAACAAAAAACAACGATTCGAACATTTTTGAATACTATTACCCTAATTAGATGATTATTAGTATCAAAGCATGTCAAATTTTAGTCATTAATAAACAAACTCATTGATGCCACTATGTATTTAGAGCTCTATTAGAATAAATTCATCTGAATTTATTGACAGATTAACGAAGAAACAGATTCAGTTGCTGTATTTGGGACGGGGATAAGACAACCCTAAGGATCAAAATTCAACCAAATACAATTGGTTAGTCATCGATATGTACATACATATATCGATGGTTATGAACCAAAAAAAAAGAAGAAGAATGAGATACCACATGAAAAGCTGTTGTGACACAGATGATTACTCTTCATAGCTTCTTCGACGCTTACTGAGAATCCTTAGGAAAAGCTATGGAATCCAAGGAAATTTAACGATATTCTAAGGAATTCGCGAGAATCCTAGAAAAACGAGGAAAGCTGAATTACAAGATTGCAATATTCTTACCTTGGGAAAAAAATATCTAGCGAGGAAAAGAAATCAAACTATACGTATTAATAGAAGTTATCTATTTCCGTCATTTTAGAAAAGAACATACGTATGTAATAAAAACATTTAAATAAAGTTTTAATGCAATAAGCTTTTAGATACTCTAAATGATGAGCATGTAGTGTATATGTCATATTGTTTTTTGAATTTTGTTCATATAAGAAGAGAAGAAAATTCAGAGTAAGATAGATATGTGAATCGTTAAAATATGATGTTTCATCATATTCAATTGTTGACTTATGTTATTCAAAAAAATATTTCATCATATTCTCCAGCCAGATTCGAAAATCTTTGTATTGACATCGATGCAATGTAATAGGTAATTATCGGAAATCCAAAAATCAAACGAATGAACTAAGATTTGTCCAATAAGAAGATTAGCTATAATTTCAGTGATTTACAAACATCGAGATTAAATATTCCTGGTATTCTCCCTTCCAATAAAAGAGTATGATCATTCTATTCTCATCTTTGGATACTACTACTACTCAGTTGTAACATATTAAAAAATATACAAGAATTTTATTGTAAACTCATGTAATAATCCAAAATTTAACTCATAACTAATCACCAACACTTGATACACCTGAAAATATCTATTATAATCATGTATTTCATCAAAACAGCTGACATATCCTTGATTTTTATCAATTAAGTAGTCGTCAAATGGTGCAAAATCTTGCATCTCTTTCTTGTTAAACTATTTTTTTGGTTTCAATGAATAACTTTGAATTGAATAAAATATTCACAAAAAATAACAAAACAATTGTTATTGATAAAGTTAAGAATTTGATTACTAAAAAGATTTTTATCATTTTATCCTCTCCTTTCTCTCTATTTCAGTCCATCCATTACGTGGAAGTTCCATTGATATTCATCCAAATGCTCGATGGCAACAGAATGGTATCACTGTAGCTGGAGGAAATCGAGAAGGCAATGGAATCAATCAACTATCAAACCCATTCGGTTTGTATGTTGATGAGGATCAAACAATCTATGTTGCTGATTCGTCGAATCACCGTATTATGGAATGGAAATGGGGTGCGAAGAGTGGCCAAGTGGTTGCAGGTGGAAATGGACAAGGAAGTGGAGATCATCAATTGTCTTACCCAAGAGATGTGATTGTCGATAAAGAGAGAGATAGTCTCATCATCTCCGATTCTTCGAATGACAGAGTGGTTCGATGGCCTCGTCAAAATGGAACAAGTGGAGAAACAATCATCTCCAACATCGATTGTTGGGGCTTGACAATGGATGAGAATGGATCTCTCTATATCGTTAATACTGTAGAAATGGAAGTAAGACGATATCGAAGAGGAGAATCTCAAGGAATAGTGGTTGCAGGTGGCAATGGATATGGAAATAGTCTCAATCAACTCCCTTCTCCCG
Organism: Rotaria sp. Silwood1; assembly: GCA_905250075.1. Classification (NCBI taxonomy): domain Eukaryota; kingdom Metazoa; phylum Rotifera; class Eurotatoria; order Philodinida; family Philodinidae; genus Rotaria; species Rotaria sp. Silwood1. The sequence continues at coordinate 5,558 of CAJNOP010001956.1, read as the reverse complement.
CATACGTATTCGCCGATCAAGATCATTCAGTATATGTGTCTATCTGGGGAAATAGTCGTGTGATGAAATGGATGGAAGATGCAAAACGAGGCATTGTCGTGGCTGGTAGTCAAAGAAAAGGAAATGGTCTTACACAATTGTCAGATCCTAAAGGAGTCGCTGTCGATCAATTGGGCACTGTCTATGTGGCTGATCAAGGGAATGATCGAATCATGCGCTGGCCCAAAGAAGCCACACAAGGAAGTGTCATTGTTGGTGGAAACGGTAGAGGAGGTCAATCGAACCAACTCAATGAGCCCTTCGGTTTGTCATTCGATCGAGACGGCAATCTCTATGTCGTCGATAGTGGAAATCATCGAGTACAAAAATTCAACATCGATTCAAATGAATAAATAAATAAGGTCAATCTTCATCATAAAGACTTAACTGAAAGACTTTCAATTAACTAATTAATTAATTAATTAATCATGCCGCTTAATTGTAATCAATCGGAATCCTTTCACTAAGATCTAAGAAATATCATCCAACAAAAATAAAATTAACCTACACATATATATTTACTGCGGAAACCTTGGAAACACATAAAATAGAAAAAAACCAAGACGACGACTTGGCTGACTTCCCTCAAAAAGGAAACCTTGAAAGTTTTTCTAGCATTCCAAGAATTCCAAGACTTCAAACGCAGTGTGGACTTCACAGTAATGAAGGCCATGACGAATTCTACCAAACTCCAAGGATTCCAAACGCTTCAACTAGAGGAAGCCTCGGATTCCTAGAAAACCAGACTACCCTTCTTGGAGCGTATATACTTTTGAGGCTAAGCCAAGGCTTCCAATGATTCCAAGATTTGAAACGCAGTGTGGTCTTCAGAATGATGAAGACAATGGCGAATTCTACCAGATTCCAAGCGATTCGACTAGAAGAAGCCTTGGATTCCTAGAAAACTAGATCACTCTTCCATGAGTCTATATGCTTTCGAGGATGTACCAAGGATTCCAAGACCTGAAACGAAGGGTGGTCTTCAAGAACCATGAAGCCAATGCGAATTCTATCATATTCCAAGGATTCCAAAGGACTCAACTTCGGGTAGCCTTGGATTACTAGAAAACCAGAGTACCATTCCTGGAGCCTATATGCTTTTTAGGATGAACCAAGCATTCCAAGGATTCCAGGATTTGAAGCGTAGTGTGGTCTTCAGAATAATAAACAGCGTGGTGGACTCTATCAGATTCCGAGGATTCCAAGCGATTCGACTTGGCGAAGCCTTGGATTCCTTAAAAAAGAGATCACCCTTTTAGGAGTGTATATGCTTTTGATGATCTACCAAGAGTTCCAGGGATTCCAAGACTTCAAACGCAGTGTGGTTTTCAGAATCATAAAGACCGTGACGAATTCTATCAGATTTCAAGGATTCCAAACGATTCGACTTAGAGAAGGCTTGGCTTCCTAGAAAACCGGACGGCCCCTGTAAGAATCTATATGTTTTTGAGTATTTACAAAGCACTCCAAGCATTCCAATACTTGAAACGCAGTGTGGTCTTCAGAGTAATGAAGACCATGGCGAATTCTATTAGATTCGAAGGATTCCAAACGATTCGACTCGGGGAAGCCTTGGATTCCTAGAAAACAACAGCACTCTACTAGGATCCCGTATGCTTTTGAGGATGTACCACGGATTCCAAGAATTCCAAGAGTTGCAACGCAGTGTGGTCTGCAGAAAAATGAAGGTAACGACGAATTCTATTAGATTCCAAGGATTCCAGACGATTTGAGTTGGGGAAGCCTTGGATTCCTAGAAAACTTGAACATCCTTCTAGGAGCCCATATGCTTTTGCGGATGTAGCAAGGATTCCAAGACTTGAAATGCAGTGTGGTCTTCAGAATAATGAAGACTATGGCGAATTCTATCAGATTCTAAGGATTCCAGGCGATTCGAGTTGGGAAACCGTGGATTCCTAGAAAACGAGATCGCCCTTCTCAGAATCCAAATGCTTTTGAGTATTCTCACAGGATTCCAAGGATTTCCAGGCTTGAAAGGCTCGGCGCTTTCCTGAATGATGAAGGCCATCCTGGAATCTATTAGATTCCAAGGATTTTAAACAATCGAACATGGCAAAGGCTTGGGTTCTAAGAGAACCCCAAAACCCTTTCAGCCTCTTACAGCTTTTTCCGGATGTGTCAACAATTTCAATCATTCCATGAATGGAAACACAGTGCAGTCTTCAAAATATTGTAGGCTATGGTGGATTGCATCAGATTCCAAGCGACTGAACTTGAGAAAGGCTTGAATTCCGAGAGAATCGCAAAACTCTACCAGCGTCCTATCGAGTTTTGAGGGTGTGCCAATGACTTGAAGGATTCCTAGAGGGTGTGGGTGTGGGTGTGTGGTTGTGGGTGTGGGTGTGTGGGTGTGGGTGTGGGTGTGTGGGTGTGGGTGTGCTGATGTGTGGGTGTGTGGGTGTGGGTGTGGGTGTGGGTGTGTATTGGTGTGGGTGTGGGTGTGGGTGTGGGTGTGGGTGTGTGTTGGTGTGGGTGTGTGGGTGTGGGGTGGCTGTGGGTGTATTTTGGTGTGGGTGTGGGTGTGGGTGTGGGTGTGGGTGTGTATTGGTGTGGGTGTGGGTGTGGGTGTGGGTGTGGGTGTGTGTTGGTGTGGGTGTGTGGGTGTGGGGTGGCTGTGGGTGTATTTTGGTGTGGGTGTGGGTGCAGGTGTGGGTGTAGGTGTGGATGTCAGTGTGGGGTGTGGGTGTGTGGGTGTGTGTTTGGATCTTCACTTCACCCACCCACGCCCACACCCACACCCTGGTTACTATGATACGAGCTGAGAAGCCGTAGATCCCGAACTTAAACTTGCATTTACCGAATTCTTGGAAAATGCTCGTGAGTTTCGCAAAACACGAGAATCATAATACAAGACCCCTCTAAAAAATTTTCCGTTTAAACATAATAGAAGACCCGGGATCTTTTATACTAGGGGGAGGGTTAGACAGAAAGATCTTGGATTCGACTTTTATATGTACTATCTTGATGGTGGTTTAATCTGGTTCTTCATGTTGAAGATGATTTTGTTTTGTTAGGCAGGTTATCTTCTTATGATTAGTCATTAGGAATAACGTAATTCGCTTAATCATCCATTTGTAGTCAAATCAGCTTGACATTCATGCACAGACAGACTTTGTTTCGTGTTGGTGTGTAGATTTTTAAATGACTTACCGTGATAATTTGCGTACATGCATTATTTTTAAACTTGATATCATTGAAAGAAATTACTAACGATGCATCTAAGCTTGAAAATTTGTGTTCATGTTTAGGTTATCTAGTTCAACAAATCTTTGTTATCATCATATTTGGATTACCTATTTGAATAATGCAACCTATAGCAGTGTTATGTGGTTGTGCTTTATATTTTGTATTAACTTGTGTTCAATCGTATTTGTATTCATATGGATGTTATTGTGTTACAGTCAATCCGTTAGAAAAACTATAAGATTATCATATAGTTGAAATATGAGAACATGAATTAGCAAGAATTTAGTTTATTCATTGAATATGAATAATATCTTTACGATTGTTTCAATTTTTTTTCTTGTTGTATTTGAATGTTACACATTGTACTTCAGTAGACATTGAACAATCAAATGCAACTAAAGTTGCATTAGATAGAATGGATTCGTTTATGTATCTATATAAAAAGAATAAGACAATCACATACATGTTTTTCGTGATGTAAAGAAATACTTTCTTTATCATTGTCTGATCTTACTATCGAACAAGGTATATTAATCGCAGTTGTTGGATTAGTAGACGCTGGTAAATTATCTTTATTTGCTGCGTTTCGAGATGAAATGAATCTTATCAACAATTAATTAGATACAAACAAAATCGATCACATGACCAACAATGATACAGAAATATTCTACATAATTATTGTTATTAAAAAACAAGACTCATTTATTAATTATACACTAAACTCAATTTCTGAGTAAATCAAATCAAATAATATTTTCTTTCTTATGATCATATTCATAAATAAGACTATTTGAACAAAATTATCATTAAATAAAACGATGTAAAAAAAAATGAGGAATCATTATGGATCAGGATGTAATTCTCACTCGATCATTATTGATGAAATATCACTCAACAATGATATCATATGGTCTATGTCGTACTATTTATTTATAGTACTACCTTTCAGTAGGATTAGTTTATGTTTACTTATATTTTTACTCATGTTAGAAGAAGCAGTAACTACCAACTAAAAAATCACTGCGAATGGTATTTTTGATCTAAAACATCAAAAATATGATCAAAAGGAGTTTTCTTGGATATGTATAGATAGCACACGTGGAGAAGTTTATAATATACAGAAAAAAGCTTGTCAGCGCAGCTCCTTTGGAGCTGAAATGTGGAACTCACGTATATCCTTTCAATTTGCTATTCTACTGCATTATTTGTAAACTAAAACATACTATTTTTTCAAATAATTATGAATGCATTAGAATACTGTATAGAATCTGAAGCCTTTTTTGCGCGGTTGTTGACGTCTGTAATGGGGGGTGTCTGTAATGTTCTCTTTCTCCGTTGCTATGTGTCTGTAATGGGGGGGGAGGGTGTCTGTAATGGGGGGGTATGTCTGTAATGTTCTCTTTCTCCGTTGCTATGTGTCTGTAATGGGGTGGGGGGGGGGGGGGGGGGGGGGG
>CAJNOP010001955.1:859-21384 GCA_905250075.1 Rotaria sp. Silwood1 | reverse complement strand
TATGAAATCTAATATTTCTACTGCTTTATCAAAGGACTTTTCATCAGACACATAGGGTGTGAGTGTGGGTGTAGGTGTGGGTGGGTGTCGAAAAGGGCAAAGACAGTATCCGCATCCACCCACACCCCACACCCACGCACACGCCACCCAGTATGCTGTATTTGAATAAAATTTGATTTTAAGAAAGACGCAAAATAACATTGGATTTCGATTTTCTCATCAATATTCATCGTCTTTTCTATATGCTTTAGAGTTTCGTAGATTTTCGACTACTGCACATTTGATGACGTAGTTTTCTATATCCAAAGAATACTTTTTCTTATGCTGTGAGATGCTCATAATGAGACACACACGAACGGTAAACTTCTTGTTCGTTATATCTCTCTTATGTTGCTAACGAAAAAACTCAAGTAGTTAATGAAAGAATTAAAAGCTAAGAGTGAACCAATTCTGAAGATACGGACTCTTCAGTCAGCGATTAAGAATAACCTTAGATATTAAAAAAACTCAGACTACTAAACATAAGTCTGAAATCGACAAATTTTAATCTTGTCGGGAATAGGTGATGTCTCAAAAATGGTTCAAAGTATCTATATCAATGAAAATCAGAAAATCGAAAAAGCTTTGATTTTCACGTCTGAAAAAGAGAATCCTCTTATGAATTGAAGTCTATTCCAGATTGCGGTGAGCTTTACATATTATTATCCATATCGTTTGCAAATGATATTTGTTTCTTTTCGACAGGTTACGAACTATTATTCACTAAATGTCTAATAAGAGATAATCTCTATGCGGGATGCCCGGGCCAAGGGGAAAAACCAATTCGAACATTCACGTTGATTCTCATCCATTCCGCGACATTCCCAGGTATTCTCCATATATTCACAATCTTCATAAATCGCCTTGTTCATATCTTGAAACCTGTTTCATTCTGGCAAGCATATCTAAATTTAAAAAAGTTAGATGAATTTTAAACTAACGAGTGCACGTCACCAAGTGCCATCCTCGATTTTCAGGCGGCTTTATACGAGTCAGTACAGTCCATTTAGCTGACTAGAATGGCAATAAATGCTCTTACTCATGAATTCTTTTGGGTGGAGTTAAGTGGATCTCAATTAAAGAAGAATTACTGTAAGTTGTTATTTCGAAAACTTTAATTTCTATTTCTATGTTAGTTTATTGGTCAACATCCAAAAATTTAACAGCAAATGTGCTTTTATGAACTGTCGATATCATCACAATCAATATAACTAGAAATTCTAACTACAACTATACTCTTTTTTTAATTTCGGTACCAATAGCATTGTAGATGTACGGAATTCGACTATTCTTTCAAAACTAATCGAATTTCGATTGTATGTTCCTTGGTTCAGGACATACAGTGTACATTTTTAAAAAAAGCAGCTTGCAGATTATGTTTCTAATACCTACTCTATAAATTTTGTACACCTACAATATTAATGGTATTGAAATATTCAAAGTATAAATGTAGTTAGAACGTCTACTTCTGTTAATTGTACTGATCTATACATCCAAATAAGGTGGATTCATTGTTAAATTTGTAAATACTTAAAAATCAGCTAACACAAAAATTAAAATTTTCGAGATAACAGCTCATTGTTGTTACCTTTTAACAGTGATCCACCCAACGCCTCCAAAACTGCACATGAGTAAAGGACGCTTTATGTCATTCAGATTAGTTCATAAAATCGTAACAGCTGATATAATGTTGATTGAAAATGAAGACTCATAATTTGAGAATGTTACTCGTAGACTTATAAAATTTCATATTCAATGTCACTAGCCATTGCTTTCATAAGATCAAAAAACTATCAGATTTGATTTCATTACCTTCACAAAAAGTATCGTTGTTCATATCTTGAAGAAAATTTGTCTTTGGAAAAACATTAATAAACAAGCATAAATGGATACTCTAGATATGGAAAGCTAATTGATACTGGAAAATATTTCGAAATTCATGTAGCAATCGAATAGAGTAGTATTTTTAGAGCACTAAGTCAGTTATAAGATAATTCAATAGATTTCCTTGTTGGTAATGTTCGATCAACCCAATGATCTGTCCTCATAAACATGATGCAGTACATACGAGCTCGAAAAAGTACATTTTTATCATAAGTCCAGAGTTTTCCTGGCTTTTCTGTTATGACTTATAGCTGTTTCCAAAACTACATTACAGAAAGACGTATTTTTTTAATTGTTGTATTAATACAAAATAGTGGTGACATTTATAAAATACGAGAGATGTTTAATTATCGTGCAAGCTGATACTGATTCTAAAATGTAAAAATATATAAGGATGCATCAAAAAAGTATTGTAGATTATTTTAGTAATTTTTATGATTTCATAATATTTCAGACCTTCATGTAAGCATACCACCCATGTGTTCGATTATGATCAGACTGCGATTGTACTGCAATTCGCAATTGCGTACAACTGTGTCGCAGTTCTTCGCAATTATGGATCACAGTGCGATCGCAGTTATTAAAAAATATCATTGGTTAGGAATCTGAATCTGAAGTTAGACTTTTTTTTTACTTTTATATTTTTATTATGAATTGTGATCAATTGAGAATAAAAAAGTAAAAGACTGATGAAAAAATTTAAAAATTTAAAAAAAAAATTACAATAAAAAATTAAAATTAAACTAATTAAAAATTGATGATAAAAAAATTAATAAATAAAAATCCGATCTCGGATTCCATTTCGCGATCCCCGAAAACTTCATAGACGGCGTCTTCATTCCAACAAACTGAATCGAGACTGCACATTCTATCAGTTATAGAAAGATGAAATATGAACCATACTATCACGAAGGCTTTCTTTTATACGGTCGCCTTGTAGCTAAGTCTTACTGCTGCTGTATGACCAATTGCAAGTGAGCCAAAATCGTTTATGATTGGTTTGTATCAGGCACATTGGGTCGTAAGATACGAGTACTGCGGCGCAGTATCGTAGTATCTGACACTGATTTTTACCTCGGTGAATGCGCTGAAGTTACCTTCAGTTATGATCAAAAGTTTGCAGTTGGGCACAGCTGCAACACAGTTGTAGAAGAAAAAAGAGGCGACATGGATACTAATAGATGCAATCAACCTGACGAATTTCTAACATAATCTAATCCATTTGCATCCATTCCCATCCACTCGAATGGCTTCGAATGAGATTTTTCCCCTGGGCTGGAACTCTTCGGAGATTCTCCCACATTTTGACTACGCCCTGACATAGCCTGCTACGATTTGAATCATCTATAATGTCGATATGAATAAAAGAATTGTTTGTAGAGTCAGTTTAAAACTAATATCTTTACAGATTGAAAGTAAGTTTTTGAGAGTTTCACTGAACTTGATTCAATTCGGTTTGGAAGAAACACGAACCGATCCCATCTGTGATCGACATACAGTAGCAGCAATAAGATAGAGAATTAATATACAAGCGGTATGTATCGCCGGTGAAGGGTAGAACTTTTTTTTTTATTGATATCGTGTTTTTTTGTATTACCTTAAAATGCAAATCAAAAAATATGAACGATGACGACAGATCGTTGGTCCAATGCAATTTGAAGTAATTGCACTACGTAGTTAAATGAAGAAGTAGAAGAAGAATAAGTAGTGTAAATGAGAAAAGGAGAAAAGCGTAACCCCCGAAGTCAGCTAAAAGTCACCGAATTCATGTGTTTTCTGCTCTAGTCAATGGTGATGCGTGTAATGACAGCAGAGCAAAAAAAGGCGCAAAGACGAAAAAGTTAGGTGAAATGGAACTGGATGGTGTATGTGCCCGTTTGAGTTGATAGTGTTTCAAGAGGTGTAAGGGTGTTTGTTGATGAGTTATCATTGGAGACTAGTTGTGCGTCGCATAAGTGATGAAAAATGCTATATTTGAAATGTTCTCTCTTTTATTTTTGTGTTTTCCATTACAAAGATAAAGAAATGTTTTCGGATAGACTCCATGTAAAAAAAACAGAAAAAAAAACAGACTGTAATCGATTATTAATGGATTAAGAATCCATCAAGAATCAATTATGAATAGAGTAAAATTCACTCCAATTATTACACACAACCTACGCTATTTCTATACTACATTGACAATATCCTACACACTATATACTAATGTGTATATCCTTATGACTGTATCATTATAACTGTCTAGTGAGATCGACCATATTTCGGTCGGCATGATGCATTCATTCTGAAATTATTAAATTTAAAATTTTGGCTGTCTTTTGTATCCCAGGATTGAGATGTTAGAATTTCATGATATTTCAATGTAGGTATTGATGCTGCTGAATGATTGGCATTGAGTTTTTTGAGTATAAAGGACTGTGTTTTCAAAAAATCAGTATTCAAAGTTATGTTGAAATTTTGGCACAACAACAATACAAATCGATTTTCGATGTCTTGTGGAAGTATGGTTGCATAACATTGGGAAAAAACAGTGGGCTTCGTTCTTGAAAAGTTGCGTACGCAAAAGATATCCGCAGTCTAAATCCACTGATATGCAACTTTCTGATCAAGCTATAGATTAATTGTTATACAGTTGCAATGACTTCGAAGATACAAGCAGATCATCTTTAGTATAGCCCTTTCGTTATGGAAATTAATACTTAAGAGTGTGGGTGTTCATCATAACTTCATTTACATCCGCACTCACACTGCACCGGATAAAACCTCACTCTATAGACTTATTTCACACCCTTACCTTACGTTAATGCAATATTTGCTTATAGTTTAATATTTTAGGCTTATCAGATCATAAAGAACATCTATAACGGGAGGGGGGGGGGGGAGCTGTACTGAACTGTACTCCTACATCCTCTTGAATCTTAAGAACTCCACCACCTATGGGCCAAACTACTTCAAAAAAAATGTAGTTGTGTAGATCTAATGCCTAGCATATGATTGAATGCAACCTTCAGAAAAATACGAAACAACTGTTGTTCATAGGGTTTTAGCATAGCAAAAATAACTTCAAGAGGGTGTGTGTGGATGTGAGTGTGAGTGAAGCAGAAAGCGATACTCACAATCCACACCCACACTCTGAAAGGGTATTTGAATGTACATTGTATTGTGTAAAACAAAAGATATCAGCTCAAGAAATACGAGAGATATAAATGTGAGAATATCATTAACGCTTTTCAACCACATTTTTTACCCTTATTGCAAAAGTCTTTGTACAGCATGTTTGTTCAATTCTCGGCCACATCCAAATCACTGGAGAGAAACAAAGTTAACTAGTCAGAAAGAGCATGAGATGCTCTTGCTAAATGTATTTTCAGGATTTTTCTCTGACATACGATTGGTCTAGTGTGACTAAACACCTGAATAAATCAAAAATGTTTGCACTTAGCAAAGTAGACTTTTTCCTCTCATTCGAATTTTGGTATTTAAAATGCAATAAATTTCGATCCTTTCTAGCAGTATGTAACAAGAGTATCAAATTGTACATTCTATAGAGCAAATTTCGCTGTCTATAAACTGGTGTATAAAAAGATTTTCTGATAGTCTGTATTAAGGCAGCTTTAATCATAATACAAAAATGGGAGGTACGAAACATGTTGTACAGACGTCATTTTATATTCATTTAAAGATTTTCTGCAAATGAACCAATTGCAAGTCAAGAAAAAAGTTTGAACACATATATTTAGAAAGAGCATGAAATACTCTTTAAAATGATTATTTACTTGTTGCAACAACTATTTAAGCGCCTGCAGAAATATATCCGTTACAATAGTGCGCAGAACTTTATTTCATACCTTAGAGTATTCTTGGAACCTACTGAAATCGACTACATTTCTAATCAATTATTTAAATTATTTGTCGAAAAATCAGTTTTAATCCGATTTTTTGACAGTTTTTTGCATAGGTATAAGAAATTGGATAATAAATCAAACCGTCCCATACTTTTATAACAGTAGTTATTGTTACTTCTGAAAGGATGGTAGATTGAATAAGCAGGGTTATAGATCAACATAACTCGTCTATATTGACCTATGATATAACTCCAAGGGAGAAATTTTGAAGCCGATTGCTTCGAAGCAGTCTTTTTTCTTGTGCTTTGTCACACTTTGGAAACTTTAATGAAAAGTTCAACTCATTGGATTTTAGAGAGAAACAAAACAGATTTCACATGTACTGGATTGCCTGAGCTTTGCTCGAATATTCGGAATCCTCATCGATGTCCGAATTTCTATTCTTTTTGTTTTCTAGTTGTCTGCTTTTTTTTCTGGAAGATTCATCTGATACTTCCAATTTTTCCTTAAATTATGAAGGTCGAATGATATTTATTCTTTCACAAGAAAAAAGTAGACCAGTCATCACTAAGTCTAGAAAAATTTTCTCATAAAATTTGCATCAATACTAGTGACATAGAAAAGCTCTTCTGTTTCGTTTTACTTTGTCCATGAGAGGACAGTAAAACGCAAATTAACATCAATTGGAATAAGCCTGTTACGTTTCCCAATTAAAAATGAAAAGTCCACAAGTTCATCTTCGGGGCTAGTTTCTCAGTTCAAACCTAACGATGTATTATATTTTGAATTTAAAATTTTAGTATGATTTAGATTTATATGAATCAATATGAGCATCACTGCACCAAGTCTTTTGAGATTTCCTCACCTATGTCAACTGTATAAATAATCGTGCTAGATGTCACAATTTAAATCATATTATTTTGCTAGAATGCAGTCGCCTCCATAACCCAGAATGTTCAGTGAACGTTATGAATGAGCTATGCTACGAAATAATAGTAAAGGAAAGTCTGTTGATTACTGAGTAACAAGTCACATAAACTATGTTGAGAACGTGATGATCTAACTATCGAAAATATCAGATAATCAACACTACGATGGAAAGGAATTATAGTCACTCTTTTTAAGAAAAGAAAAATTTTCCTTTTCTCATTACCAAGCATCCTTTCCTTCAATCATCAGACAGTAGCTGACAATAAATAACTACAATTATTGCAATCTTCTAAAATCTTTAAGATACTTGGAATCTAATTTGAATTCGCAAAAGACATTCTTTAAAAATTTCTTAGTTAAGATGTTAAACACTCATTTTCTATTTATTTTTTTCTCAGCTACCCATAAGTTACTCTTTCAGTACAAAGTTTCCTCCTTGCTGTATTCTTATTCTACTTATCTTAATTCAACAAAGACAGAAATCATAGTTTCATATAATTAAAAAGCGACGATAGAAGACTGACGAAGACATATTCCATTACATTGTGAAACATGATTCAAACAGTTTTTTAAATATACCATGTAGAAATTTACAACGGCCGTTCCAGCTTGTGCGAGATCTTGTTTGTATATGATTATGGAGCACATATCAGTAGCGGAAGAAATTTATTCCAAAACACCAGGGGTGCAGAATCTGCCGGTAAAATTAAAAATTTCCCCCGACGGTAAAATTTTTTCGAAAAATTTCCCCAGGTATGAGAGTCAATTAAATACCGACTTTTCTGGATGAAAAATACTTATTCAAGAAAGCCACTAATATTTAATACATTGCACATTTTTCTGATTGAGGTTCACCTATTTTTTGTTCAATGTGTTGAAGCATACCAAATGAAGAATTAATTGAACTTATTAAATATTTTGGTGCTTCCCTAGACGAACTTCTTTTGGTCTGCGCAGGAGATACTTGAGAATCTTGACCAAGAAAGTTATGCGCTATGGACAAATCTTGAAGCAATATTTGAGACCATGTCGGTGAGCTCAAGTTCTTGAACTTCTTGTTCTATTGCTTGATATTCTTGCCTATGCGCTTGAATTCTTACCCAAGCGTTTCTGTTATTAAGGAGATTTTTTAGTTTTTTTTCAAGTTTACGTTCAAAATAACTCCACCCTAGTCGAATTTCTTTTGGCCTGCGCATGAGATACTGGAGAATCTTGATCAAGAAAGTCATGCGCTATGGACAAATCTTGAGGCAAGACTTGAGACCTTTTATCGAGCTCAATCTCTTGAACTTCTTGTCCTATCGCTTGATATTCTTGCTCATGTGTTTGAATTCTGATCCAAGCGTGCCTATTATCTAGGAACTTTTTTACCTTTTTTTTCATTTTACGTTCAAAAATAACTCAATTTTTAATAAAAATTCATAGTTATATTTTCTTGAGTTGAGTGCATGAGTTTCTTGTGACTCATACAAACACTCAAGCGCTTGTCTTGAGCAAGAAAGTCATGCGCTATGGGCAAAACTTGAGGTCTGCGCAGGTCAAGAGCATGACAAAAAATGTTCACCTAGAGTTGTGTCTTCTATGTGCAGCAAGGAATACATATGATGATATCTAATTGATAATTTATTTCTAAACATTTTAAATTAAAGGAATCATCTGAACATGTAATGCTCTCAAATAGTTGTTCGATCTCATCTTGTTGTGAAGGTGATGATGATGCTTTGTTATTTTTTTCTAATTGAATATTTTCAATTGAATTACTAATTTTCGTAAGTTGTTGTGCCATGAATGTCAATTGATCTTGCATAGAATTCACCAATTTTAAATGTTCTGTGGAACCTGACGATGTATTTATACCTGATGTTGCATTTGGAACTGATGGTGTATGCAATAGATTTGTTGTTGACAGCAGTGTGGCACTATTCATTGTTGATACTGTTGATGTTGAGGTTGGTAGAGATGGAGGCAATAAAGTAAAATTTGCTTGTTGTTGCTCTTCAGATATATCGGTATTTTCATCATCATTGGGAATTGTTGTGGATTCTTCCGTTACTTCTTTTCGAAAATGATATTTAGTCAAGTTGTTTTTTGAAATCTTCAACTTAAATCTTTCTTCAGGATGATATTTTTTCCAATGGTTTTTTGCTTTATCTTTTCGCCCGACCTATTCACAATAAAAGCATGACACCTGTTGTTTACTTGGGTACATTGTTATTCGAATAACTTTTTTTTGAATGAAGAAGGTTCAAATCGTACGCAAACTGATTTTTGAGAACACAGACAAAGAAAGAAAAGCAATCAACGAATACTAATGATCGAGTGATAAACAATTTTATGAAAATGTGACACTGTTAACTAATTTGTGAAGAGCATTGATCGATTGTTTTACATGCATAATTAGATTATCGTATAACAGCCATTTTCCTTTTAATAACACTTATATTAATTATTTTATGAAAATAGAAAATGGCTCTTTCGAAAGTTGAATGAGAAGAAAAAAGCGACCATTATATGGCTTCCCTGATATATACAGGTAAACCAAGACTCATTTCGAAAATTTCCCTACAGGGAAAAATACCAAAAAATTTTCCAAAATGTCACTATTAAACCTTCAAAAATTTCCCCAACTGTAAAAGAATTTGAAAAATTTTCCCCGACGACCGTCGGCACACACGGGTAGATTCTGCACCCCTGCAAAACACATCGAATAATATAATCTTTTCGTGATAAAACAATAAAAGCTAGAATCAGTAGGCCTTATTATGCCGTAAAAACCTTGATTAGTAGTACTTGATTTATGAGTCGCGACTAATAATCATCGTGTAGAGCTGATCATTATTTTTCTGGATATAGTGAATATTTCTATATCGATTCAAGTGTATTTGATTTATATATGATTGAAAAAATAAAACATTTGATTCGTCTCATGTAAGTACGCATATTCATACTATTCTGAGTATAGATGAATGTTACCTTTTATATAACCTTATTCAAAACAACTAATTAGTTCTACTCTGAAGAACATTACGTTGGACATGAGAATGGGACATTAAAAGAAAAAGATGCTATCAACGGCATCATTTGGAACAGCTGGAAAATTGAATAAAATTCGATACTTCTTGTGTTATGATGGCTCATGCGAAACAGAGACTGCTCATTATACGATCAAATACACTTGGATCAATATAGAAATATTCACTACATCCGGAAAAATAATGATAAGCTCTACACGATGATGATTATTAGCCGCGACTCATAAATCTATTACTACTAATTCAAGGTTTTTTTGCTGCAACATTAGGACCACTGACTCTTTATTGCGTTTCGCAAAATTAATTCCACAGGCATGGATTAATAGGTTTTTTCCATGAACTCATGAAGTACGGGAAATATATCTACGAAACTCTCATGCTGTTTTAACATACTCTAGTGTTTAGGATACTGATGACAGTAGTCTGAACAAGAGAAATTGTTAGCTATGTTGGTTTGAATGATTATTGATTGTAGTGTATCCTGCGAAGTTTGATAATATTTTATGAAGCCGTTACATCTCTTTGAAATCTCTAAAAAATCTTGAGTTCTATAGCCTTTTGAAACACAGTGTTTCTCATTTTGTTTCATTCTTCCAAAAGCAGCATTGGTAGTAACTGTAAAAGACATATGATAAAAATGGTTTGTGAAAATTTGAAAATCTACAGTAGATGTAGTTATTGAAGAAACAGCTACAAAATAAATTAAATCTTGTTTAAATTACATTTAGGAGTAGAAAAAAAAAATCCATGGATTCAGCCGCGTATTTCAATATGGAACTTGTTGGACTCGTTGGATCCTATAGTGTACTGAAATATACTTCTAGAAGAATAAAGATATAATTTGATTTTCCATCTTAGGATACAGGATGCAATACTTTGAATAAAAGGTTGTTAGCTAACAATAAAATCTTATCAATAGTCAGTTTGCTATGATTCATCTGACTATCAGAACCTTGTCTTATAAGCCAAAATAAATGTATGTCACCTCTGTATCATAGATTTTCCTAAGAAAGGGATGCATCAGTCTATCTGAGTACCGAGTTGACTGGTCACGACTAGAACTGGTGCATCTTTATCTCATAAGTAGAAGCTATCTTATTATTTGAAAGCTTCACTAGACTATAACGGAATATTATATTAATAAAGAGGATGCTGTGAGGACGATAAGATGTAGCGCCAAACGTTCGGGCAGCACCGACACGTTATGATTTATTTAATAATAATAATAATAACAATAATGATAAAACACACACTACACTTATTCGTACATCCACGACGTCAGTGTATCTATCGCACGAGTTGACTGTATTCCGTCTTCGAGTCGACTCGATTGCGTCTAAGCTACGTTCTACTCTACGAACAATTCACTCGTACACTCTCACTGCCTGCCTCTAACTGTCTGCTTCACCAACTGCTCGCTATTTCTCTCAGACACATCTATATATATAGAGAGAAATGGAGAGAGAGAGAGAAATAAAGTGAAGAGACGAATATGAGAAAATGAACAAAGTGGAAGAGAGAAGGAAGGGGAAAGAGAATAGAGAACAGATTACATGATGGTCGGGAGAGAACAAGGGGCGTTATACGGAGGGACATCCGACGTCCTATATAAACCCTATTCAACTCTTCACGTTGAGATAGTGTGCTTATTGGCATCGTATAACGTGATATCGACTGGCATAATCAAAGGAGATGACGTGCTTCTTGGCACATAGACCAGAGAAATTGACTAAGTCTTTATTTGTTATTTATCAAGATACAGATAAAATGACGCCAAGGAAATACTAATAAGTAACTCATTTCTATATTGCGAACATATAACTGTGAACATTCAATATCAAGAGTAGTTGGACCATTAAACATGTGATGCGTCTGAAACCTAGCAGCTGTTGTTTTTCATTCTATGCTACCCATGAAAAACAGTGTTCAAAAAAAATTATGAAGCACGAGTTTCTCAAATAATGGAACGCGTCCTGAACACGGTTTTTGTTTTCTTTTGGAAACTTCTTTCTCTCGACAAAACGCGTTTTTTTTTTCGAAATGAAAAAAACGCATTTTGACTACTAGAAACACTTTCGTTGTAGACCTGTTCTAGATCAGCGGGAATGCGTTCCTAAGGTATAGGAGTGTCAATTTATATTAAGTTTCAATTTAATTTATGTATACATTATATTATCAGAAATTTAAGCTATTTTTGTTTGTAACGTAAATTCAAAAAAAAATTTATATGATCAATAGCTAATTTATTTTAAGTTTAAATTATTGATTATTTCATAAGTTTTAAATTTGAATTATTTGAATTTCGTAATATATTCATTAAAATTGAATCAAATTGTTTTACTGTTTTTGGAACCTATTGTAGTATATATCTCCTATTTTTACTTACGAAATGTGAATAATTCATATTTTAAGTTAATTAAATTATTGATAATTTAAATTTAATTTTTTGATAATTTTTAATTTATACATATATTAAATTGAGCATAAATATGAATTGACACTCTTGCTCAAATTATTATGTGGACGATCATTGATGCGTAACTTTCACATGGTCATCAAGATATATTTAGTTCGATCATCCATTGTCTTATGTACAAGATCATTGCATTGATAATCTCATGATTAATTTTGCCATTCAAAATCCCGTGTCTATCAGCATTCAGCAGATGTATCTTATTTATCTTTCGTCTTTGTTTATGACTATACTATGCAAGTTAGTAACAAATTAGGAAGTTTGATTGTCTAGAACGATAGTTCTGACCAAAACGCAAAGCGTAACATAGCATTACCTTTATGTTTTAGACAGAGTCCTAATTTTAGAAAATCATCGCGGTCATCAGACTAGACGTCGAGGAAAGCATAAGAAACGATGAACAACTACGTCGTCTATACTTGCTTTTTCAGAAATTTCTCTAGCGATGAATATACACTTGTTCGGCCAAGACCTTCGTGACTTGTGTAAGTGTCATTTGGCGGCGAAATAGACGACATAAGAAAAGTAAACATCAACAATTGTCTCCCATTAGTTATTTCAGCAGAGATCTAGGTACAGTGATTATGGTTTTCATGCTTCTATTATAATTATAATTGAAGAAGTGTCCTTTTTCGGTTCAGAAAGATCTAACACATACATTTCATGAATAAAAAAAAATACTTTTTTTTTAAATTGAACAGCGTTTCCTCGTTGGATACGTTCAAATATCATTCATGTAGAATGAATTCTATTGACATATGAACGTATATCTGCCAAACTGTATGAATGTGTTCTGAAACTATAGATATGCGTTCTTCTTTAGAAGAAATAGATTTCTCTTTACTGAGAACGGATTGCAGTGCATTCTGCTATTTTGTGGGACAAGTGTGAATATGTTTTTCTTTTCTCTGAACATGTTCTTATTCAATTAATTGCTTTCCATATTTTCAAGAACTAGTGTCTGATCTTTGGATTAGACGATAAAGATCGTTACTGTAGGAGGAAAGAAAAATCAAGGGGTGAATAGCATAATCCTGAAATTCTAGGAAATCCAATGGAATTTCAGGGAGTCCTATATAATTTTGAAGTTTGGAGTCCTTAGATTTATTACTATTACAGAACAACATTTTATTATACGTAAACAGTTAATAGGACATCTATAATAGCATTTTTCATAGATATCTCAGTCAGAAGCTTATGTTTTCAATCATGATTAGACAAATTTATCTCTTTTAGTATGTATTTTAGGTTATGATTAGTAAACATACAACACAATAGAATGTAGCGCATAAGTATCAAAACCACAGAAGAAATCCTTAAATACAACGAGTTTTTAAAAAGTTTCAATAGTAAAAGAAGAATTGATGACAATATCACTTCTACTTGAATATAACTTTATGTATATAAAAACAAGTAAAAAGAAAAAAAAAATTTTGAATCTAAGTTCTTAAATAAGAATTTTATCATTTGCAAATAAAGAGCGTACGGTGAATATTGAAAAACAAAGAAGAAGTGGATGTAAGTGTAGACTTGGTTCTTGTCTGCATCCGCGCACACATATAGCCATACCTATATTACAAACTAAAACTTAACAATTTCAATAAATATTCATAGGAATGATCAGCTTCACGGTTATTGACTGAGGAACCTTAGCGTCCATCAACTGAGAGATTATCATGAGTTATTGAAGCAAGTAAAATTGAACAAAAAACAACGATTCGAACATTTTTGAATACTATTACCCTAATTAGATGATTATTAGTATCAAAGCATGTCAAATTTTAGTCATTAATAAACAAACTCATTGATGCCACTATGTATTTAGAGCTCTATTAGAATAAATTCATCTGAATTTATTGACAGATTAACGAAGAAACAGATTCAGTTGCTGTATTTGGGACGGGGATAAGACAACCCTAAGGATCAAAATTCAACCAAATACAATTGGTTAGTCATCGATATGTACATACATATATCGATGGTTATGAACCAAAAAAAAAAGAAGAAGAATGAGATACCACATGAAAAGCTGTTGTGACACAGATGATTACTCTTCATAGCTTCTTCGACGCTTACTGAGAATCCTTAGGAAAAGCTATGGAATCCAAGGAAATTTAATGATATTCTAAGGAATTCGCGAGAATCCTAGAAAAACGAGGAAAGCTGAATTACAAGATTGCAATATTCTTACCTTGGGAAAAAAATATCTAGCGAGGAAAAGAAATCAAACTATACGTATTAATAGAAGTTATCTATTTCCGTCATTTTAGAAAAGAACATACGTATGTAATAAAAACATTTAAATAAAGTTTTAATGCAATAAGCTTTTAGATACTCTAAATGATGAGCATGTAGTGTATATGTCATATTGTTTTTTGAATTTTGTTCATATAAGAAGAGAAGAAAATTCAGAGTAAGATAGATATGTGAATCGTTAAAATATGATGTTTCATCATATTCAATTGTTGACTTATGTTATTCAAAAAAATATTTCATCATATTCTCCAGCCAGATTCGAAAATCTTTGTATTGACATCGATGCAATGTAATAGGTAATTATCGGAAATCCAAAAATCAAACGAATGAACTAAGATTTGTCCAATAAGAAGATTAGCTATAATTTCAGTGATTTACAAACATCGAGATTAAATATTCCTGGTATTCTCCCTTCCAATAAAAGAGTATGATCATTCTATTCTCATCTTTGGATACTACTACTACTCAGTTGTAACATATTAAAAAATATACAAGAATTTTATTGTAAACTCATGTAATAATCCAAAATTTAACTCATAACTAATCACCAACACTTGATACACCTGAAAATATCTATTATAATCATGTATTTCATCAAAACAGCTGACATATCCTTGATTTTTATCAATTAAGTAGTCGTCAAATGGTGCAAAATCTTGCATCTCTTTCTTGTTAAACTATTTTTTTGGTTTCAATGAATAACTTTGAATTGAATAAAATATTCACAAAAAATAACAAAACAATTGTTATTGATAAAGTTAAGAATTTGATTACTAAAAAGATTTTTATCATTTTATCCTCTCCTTTCTCTCTATTTCAGTCCATCCATTACGTGGAAGTTCCATTGATATTCATCCAAATGCTCGATGGCAACAGAATGGTATCACTGTAGCTGGAGGAAATCGAGAAGGCAATGGAACCAATCAACTATCAGACCCATTGGGTTTGTATGTTGATGAGGATCAAACAATCTATGTTGCTGATTCGTCGAATCACCGTATTATGGAATGGAAATGGGGTGCGAAGAGTGGCCAAGTGGTTGCAGGTGGAAATGGACAAGGAAGTGGAGATCATCAATTGTCTTACCCAAGAGATGTGATTGTCGATAAAGAGAGAGATAGTCTCATCATCTCCGATTCTTCGAATGACAGAGTGGTTCGATGGCCTCGTCAAAATGGAACAAGTGGAGAAACAATCATCTCCAACATCGATTGTTGGGGCTTGACAATGGATGAGAATGGATCTCTCTATATCGTTAATACTGTAGAAATGGAAGTAAGACGATATCGAAGAGGAGAATCTCAAGGAATAGTGGTTGCAGGTGGCAATGGATATGGAAATAGTCTCAATCAACTCCCTTCTCCCGCATACGTATTCGCCGATCAAGATCATTCAGTATATGTGTCTATCTGGGGAAATAGTCGTGTGATGAAATGGATGGAAGATGCAAAACGAGGCATTGTCGTGGCTGGTAGTCAAAGAAAAGGAAATGGTCTTACACAATTGTCAGATCCTAGAGGAGTCGCTGTCGATCAATTGGGCACTGTCTATGTGGCTGATCAAGGGAATGATCGAATCATGCGCTGGCCCAAAGAAGCCACACAAGGAAGTGTCATTGTTGGTGGAAACGGTAGAGGAGATCAATCGAACCAACTCAAAGAGCCCTTAGGTTTGTCATTCGATCGAGACGGCAATCTCTATGTCGTCGATCGTGGAAATCATCGAGTACAAAAATTCAACATCGATTCAAATGAATAAATAAATAAGGTCAATCTTCATCATAAAGACTTAACTGAAAGACTTTCAATTAACTAATTAATTAATTAATTAATCATACCGCTTAATTGTAATCAATCGGAATCCTTTCACTAAGATCTAAGAAATATCATCCAACAAAAATAAAATTAACCTACACATATATATTTACTGCGGAAACCTTGGAAACACATAAAATAGAAAAAAACCAAGACGACGACTTGGCTGACTTCCCTCAAAAAGGAAACCTTGAAAGTTTTTCTAGCATTCCAAGAATTCCAAGACTTCAAACGCAGTGTGGACTTCACAGTAATGAAGGCCATGACGAATTCTACCAAACTCCAAGGATTCCAAACGCTTCAACTAGAGGAAGCCTCGGATTCCTAGAAAACCAGACTACCCTTCTTGGAGCGTATATACTTTTGAGGCTAAACCAAGGCTTCCAATGATTCCAAGATTTGAAACGCAGTGTGGTCTTCAGAATGATGAAGACAATGGCGAATTCTACCAGATTCCAAGCGATTCGACTAGAAGAAGCCTTGGATTCCTAGAAAACTAGATCACTCTTCCATGAGTCTATATGCTTTCGAGGATGTACCAAGGATTCCAAGACCTGAAACGAAGGGTGGTCTTCAAGAACCATGAAGCCAATGCGAATTCTATCATATTCCAAGGATTCCAAAAGACTCAACTTCGGGTAGCCTTGGATTACTAGAAAACCAGAGTACCATTCCTGGAGCCTATATGCTTTTTAGGATGAACCAAGCATTCCAAGGATTCCAGGATTTGAAGCGTAGTGTGGTCTTCAGAATAATAAACAGCGTGGTGGACTCTATCAGATTCCGAGGATTCCAAGCGATTCGACTTGGCGAAGCCTTGGATTCCTTAAAAAAGAGATCACCCTTTTAGGAGTGTATATGCTTTTGATGATCTACCAAGAGTTCCAGGGATTCCAAGACTTGAAACGCAGTGTGGTTTTCAGAATCATAAAGACCGTGACGAATTCTATCAGATTTCAAGGATTCCAAACGATTCGACTTAGAGAAGGCTTGGCTTCCTAGAAAATCGGACGGCCCCTGTAAGAATCTATATGTTTTTGAGTATTTACAAAGCACTCCAAGCATTCCAATACTTGAAACGCAGTGTGGTCTTCAGAGTAATGAAGACCATGGCGAATTCTATTAGATTCGAAGGATTCCAAACGATTCGACTCGGGGAAGCCTTGGATTCCTAGAAAACAACAGCACTCTACTAGGACCCCGTATGCTTTTGAGGATGTACCACGGATTCCAAGGATTCCAAGAGTTGCAACGCAGTGTGGTCTGCAGAAAAATGAAGGTAACGACGAATTCTATTAGATTCCAAGGATTCCAGACGATTTGAGTTGGGGAAGCCTTGGATTCCTAGAAAACTTGAACATCCTTCTAGGAGCCCATATGCTTTTGCGGATGTAGCAAGGATTCCAAGACTTGAAATGCAGTGTGGTCTTCAGAATAATGAAGACTATGGCGAATTCTATCAGATTCTAAGGATTCCAGGCGATTCGAGTTGGGAAACCGTGGATTCCTAGAAAACGAGATCGCCCTTCTCAGAATCCAAATGCTTTTGAGTATTCTCACAGGATTCCAAGGATTTCCAGGCTTGAAAGGCTCGGCGCTTTCCTGAATGATGAAGGCCATCCTGGAATCTATTAGATTCCAAGGATTTTAAACAATCGAACATGGCAAAGGCTTGGGTTCTAAGAGAACCCCAAAACCCTTTCAGCCTCTTACAGCTTTTTCCGGATGTGTCAACAATTTCAATCATTCCATGAATGGAAACACAGTGCAGTCTTCAAAATATTGTAGGCTATGGTGGATTGCATCAGATTCCAAGCGACTGAACTTGAGAAAGGCTTGAATTCCGAGAGAATCGCAAAACTCTACCAGCGTCCTATCGAGTTTTGAGGGTGTGCCAATGACTTGAAGGATTCCTAGAGGGTGTGGGTGTGGGTGTGTGGTTGTGGGTGTGGGTGTGTGGGTGTGGGTGTGGGTGTGTGGGTGTGGGTGTGCTGATGTGTGGGTGTGTGGGTGTGGGTGTGGGTGTGGGTGTGTATTGGTGTGGGTGTGGGTGTGGGTGTGGGTGTGGGTGTGTGTTGGTGTGGGTGTGTGGGTGTGGGGTGGCTGTGGGTGTATTTTGGTGTGGGTGTGGGTGTGGGTGTGGGTGTGGGTGTGTATTGGTGTGGGTGTGGGTGTGGGTGTGGGTGTGGGTGTGTGTTGGTGTGGGTGTGTGGGTGTGGGGTGGCTGTGGGTGTATTTTGGTGTGGGTGTGGGTGCAGGTGTGGGTGTAGGTGTGGATGTCAGTGTGGGGTGTGGGTGTGTGGGTGTGTGTTTGGATCTTCACTTCACCCACCCACGCCCACACCCACACCCTGGTTACTATGATACGAGCTGAGAAGCCGTAGATCCCGAACTTAAACTTGCATTTACCGAATTCTTGGAAAATGCTCGTGAGTTTCGCAAAACACGAGAATCATAATACAAGACCCCTCTAAAAATTTTTCCGTTTAAACATAATAGAAGACCCGGGATCTTTTATACTAGGGGGAGGGTTAGACAGAAAGATCTTGGATTCGACTTTTATATGTACTATCTTGATGGTGGTTTAATCTGGTTCTTCATGTTGAAGATGATTTAGTTTTGTTAGGCAGGTTATCTTCTTATGATTAGTCATTAGGAGTAACGTGATTCGCTTAATCATCCATTTGTAGTCAAATCAGCTTGACATTCATGCACAGACAGACTTTGTTTCGTGTTGGTGTGTAGATTTTTAAATGACTTACCGTGATAATTTGCGTACATGCATTATTTTTAAACTTGATATCATTGAAAGAAATTACTAACGATGCATCTAAGCTTGAAAATTTGTGTTCATGTTTAGGTTATCTAGTTCAACAAATCTTTGTTATCATCATATTTGGATTACCTATTTGAATAATGCAACCTATAGCAGTGTTATGTGGTTGTGCTTTATATTTTGTATTAACTTGTGTTCAATCGTATTTGTATTCATATGGATGTTATTGTGTTACAATCAATCCGTTAGAAAAACTATAAGATTATCATATAGTTGAAATATGAGAACATGAATTAGCAAGAATTTAGTTTATTCATTGAATATGAATAATATCTTTACGATTGTTTCAATTTTTTTTCTTGTTGTATTTGAATGTTACACATTGTACTTCAGTAGACATTGAACAATCAAATGCAACTAAAGTTGCATTAGATAGAATGGATTCGTTTATGTATCTATATAAAAAGAATAAGACAATCACATACATGTTTTTCGTGATGTAAAGAAATACTTTCTTTATCATTGTCTGATCTTACTATCGAACAAGGTATATTAATCGCAGTTGTTGGATTAGTAGACGCTGGTAAATTATCTTTATTTGCTGCGTTTCGAGATGAAATGAATCTTATCAACAATTAATTAAATACAAGCAAAATCGATCACATGACCAACAATGATACAGAAATATTCTACATAATTATTGTTATTAAAAAACAAGACTCATTTATTAATTATACACTAAACTCAATTTCTGAGTAAATCAAATCAAATAATATTTTCTTTCTTATGATCATATTCATAAATGAGACTATTTGAACAAAATTATCATTAAATAAAACGATGTAAAAAAAAATGAGGAATCATTATGGATCAGGATGTAATTCTCACTCGATCATTATTGATGAAATATCACTCAACAATGATATCATATGGTCTATGTCGTACTATTTATTTATAGTACTACCTTTCAGTAGGATTAGTTTATGTTTACTTATATTTTTACTCATGTTAGAAGAAGCAGTAATTACCAACTAAAAAATCACTGCGAATGGTATTTTTGATCTAAAACATCAAAAATATGATCAAAAGGAGTTTTCTTGGATATGTATAGATAGCACACGTGGAGAAGTTTATAATATACAGAAAAAAGCTTGTCAGCGCAGCTCCTTTGGAGCTGAAATGTGGAACTCACGTATATCCTTTCAATTTGCTATTCTACTGCATTATTTGTAAACTAAAACATACTATTTTTTCAAATAATTATGAATGCATTAGAATACTGTATAGAATCTGAAGCCTTTTTTGCGCGGTTGTTGACGTCTGTAATGGGGGGTGTCTGTAATGTTCTCTTTCTCCGTTGCTATGTGTCTGTAATGGGGGGGGAGGGTGTCTGTAATGGGGGGGTATGTCTGTAATGTTCTCTTTCTCCGTTGCTATGTGTCTGTAATGGGGTGGGGGGGGGGGGGGGGGGGGGGG
>CAJNOP010001954.1:0-21391 GCA_905250075.1 Rotaria sp. Silwood1 | reverse complement strand
AATGATTCACTGTATGTGTAAACGAAAAGAAAAAAAATATTCATATCATGTCAGTCAGGAATCGAACCTGAGTCTGCTGTTCGACAAACAGCTATGATACCATTACACCACAAACACTTGGTATGAATTATAATGAGAAACCTAATCAACTTTGCTTCGAAAACATTTCATCAATTGTGATACATTCTAACATGATGAATAAGAATACATCATTCGACTTCTTTCTTGCATGTTTCCTCCGTGTCTTCTACTTTGCGGTCATTTTTCCTTAATTGGAGGAAAAAAATGTCCGCAAAGTAGAATCGGGGAGGGAGAGACACAAATGACCGCATGTTGGAAAATGTCCGCAAAGCGGAATCGATAGATAGAGAGTCAAAAATGACCGCATTACGGAAACAAGCGAAAACATATATTCAGGGTGATCAGTGTAGGTAGCTCGATTTAAGAATGAATATCACGTCCTTCGAGCTAGTCTAGTTTTGAATGTCACGTGCCGTCGAGGCCATTTTTCAACGCTTTTGTGAACGAATGTATTTAAAGTAATCGAAATCAAGTTAGATAAATCAAATGAAAAAAATGTCCATCGTAAACAATGAGGGTGTGAAGTGTGGGCGTGGGGTGTGGGTGGGTATGAGTGTGGGTGTGAGTGTGGGTGTGGGTGTGGGAGTGGTGTGGATGCGTATAACAAAGACCCCCACCCCACACCCATACCCCACCCACATCCACACCCCATCCACACCGACGTTCACACCCATACCCCACTCACACCCACGCCCATACCCCATACCCCACCCACACCTACGCCCATACCCACACCCTGCGGTCTTTTTGTTATCGATATATCAACGTATTCGATACAACTGGCAAGGATGATCTTGATTATGAACCTCCACAAAATTAGATATTTTACTGTCTTTCATCAATCAATTTTTCTGTATTTTTTTTCACATAATAAATTTTGTCTTCATTCTGTAATGTGGTTATTTCTGTCTCTCTCTGTTGATTCCACTTTGCGGACATTTTCCAACGTGCGGTCATTTGTGTCTCTCCCCCCCGATTCTACTTTGCGGACATTTTCTCTTAATTGGTTGAAAAAAATGTCCGCAAAATGGATGTAGCCGTTTCCTCTATTAAGGTACAATTCTAATATTATCAAGTTTGCTAAATTTATCAAAAATCTCGACTAACAATCTCTTCTTCGAATTAAGATAGGCAAACGATAAGATAACATCCTTTATTGTAAAATTTCATACCGTTGTGTTCACCACTTTCAGGTAATCATAGTTCAATCTGTCAATTTCTTTTTACAATCTGAAAATTACACATGTAATCGTTAATAGCATAATACATGAGTGAAAAATGTTTCTTTTGTTTTATTCTCGTTCATCATTGTGACATAAATGATAGTCAATCTTTCCTTACCTGCGTTATATTTGTATTATATGAGTGTGAGTGTGGGTGTGGATTTCGTTCATATAAACACCCACACCCTCCAAAAACTATACTTCTTCCATCAATAATAAATAAATATTGAGACCAATTTATCAGGAAAAAGGAAATTCAAAGGTGTTACAATACTTTAATGAGGGAGTGAAAATCTATTCGATGATTAGAAGTAATTGTACTCACAAAATTTATCGTTTCAATGAAATAATAGTCATTATATTAGCTGATTATGATTTTAATTTTGTAACATTCTTAATATTCCTAATGTATTCATATTAACAAACTCACGTTTCGAAAGTTTCCTGTTTTGGAATTTGTTGTCTAATATTCTACTTGCTTGGATATATTTTTCGACAATTTTTGCAGCTTTAATTAAAATTACCTTAGTGTTCTTTTTAAAATTCAATAGAAGATGCTAGATAAATGAATATTATTCCATTGAATTGGTAAGTCTCCTATAAAATGCTTGCGGGGTTAAAAGACGTACTGTTATTATGAAAAAGAATTCAAAATTGATAAAATACCAAAATATTGATGTATTTCAAAGTGTATTCCTATTAGATAAAGCTCTCTCTTTTCCTCTATTAAATCATATACTTCGATCAATTACTATTAATTTACTGATAGAAGTCGAAACTTTTCAATCGCCTTTTATTATGTGCAAAAAGCTACACTAATATGATAGAGAAAAAAGAAATCTTTAGTAGAACTTTTAAAAATGTATGACAAAAACAATAAAAGAGGCAGATCAAACAATTAGACTCAGTCATTTATAGATAATCACATCGATGTGAAGAATTTGTAACTCTCTCCACAGCCGATGATTTACTTCGAAGATATCGATATCAAATGCTATCAAAATTTGATGCTTTTTTTAAGCAAAAAGCTATTTGACCAAAGGCAATAGTTCCTTGAAAAGAGTAACAACAATCATATTCGATATCAAAAGAAAAAGACAAAAGTTGACGAAATTAACTTTATCTTTCACTGGACTCATCTTGATGTAAGAGAAAACTTATAAAAATCATGACTTTTCAGACGAATTTGAACAGTTTGTTCAAGATTTTTTTATCGATAAATTTACCAGCGATCAAAAAATTTGTGCATAAATACTACATTGTATTGAAATGTTTCTTTGACTAGCGAATATTTAAAAAAAAAACTAATGACATAATTGTCTTTTGAATAGCTTTTGGAAAATTTATATTCAATATATCCAAACATAAAGATTGTTTTTTGTTGGCGATAAATATAAGTCCGAAAATTGAAAAAAAAGAAACACTTTTCCAAGAGAAAAGGTGAAGAACACAACGATAACTTATGTTACTTACTGAGAATTAAAGTTCAACTATAAATTCAATCATTTGACTTGCTCAAAATCAGTTCTGACTGGATTTAGAATAACTAGAATCAATTGGAACAGAGGAACAAAAGTTTGAAAACTATATTTGTTTTAGATTGTTTCCATTCTAAGCATATTTCATAGACAACAACGTCTGTGAATTGTTAGATGAACCTGAAACTCATATCCTATTGTATATACTTCTGTTCAAATTAATTTTATGGAGAAATATTTCTTTATTTTGTTTCGTTACATGTACGCGAAGTTAGATAAGTTACAACACAAAGTTTAAATTGCGAAAGTAGATTGTGAGAAAAAAAGTTCTGAAGAATACAAACATCTTTCGTGTCATCAGCTCGTTCATAAGCTGCTAATCGTCTTTCCTATTCTCAGTAATGAAAATAGAACAGGATTGGGCATAAATATAGACAAACGCGTGAGAAAAAATGATTAACTAAGATATAATCATTTTTGTAAAGTTATTGTGATGTTATATGCGATTATCAAACGATGTGCAATCAGTTTACATTTATAAAAATTTACCAAATCCAGAAAGAAATTTAAAATTAAATCTAAATATGTTTGAAGTATTCTATCTTGTAAGATCTTACCGTCTGCTTGTTTAACCTGGGTGTGTGTACAAGTCTTTTAATATCTTTAGAATGTAACAGGAACACGATGCAACCACTTTCTTACAGAATATTCTATAGTGTAATGATCGAATTTTCGTTATTTATGATCTATTTTTTCTGAAGTCATATATTTTGATGATTGTATTGTTGAGTTTTAACTTATCAAACTTTATGATTGTCATAAATAAATTCTCATAAATTAAAAATCTAAAATAACTTTGCAGGACAATATCATGCTTGTTAGGCACCGAATTGAACTCGAATCTGTGGAAGTTTTTTTGATTTCCTTTCTGATAGTTATCGTCAAATGTTGTTTGTAAGTAGAAACTGAACAAGTTTTTTTTTCTTTATTATGAAATTTTTTGTTGTATTGATAACAAAATAATAGAAAGTACGAATAATAAGTCAAGAAAAAACAATTGTTATTTGAATAAAAAGAGACGATTGTAGTGCGAGACTTTGTGAATTTATCATTTTCAATGGATTTTTAGAAAACAGAGCAGTAGAATGAAATATGGTCGGTGCTTTTACTAATAATGTACTAAACCAAAACGATGCAAGGAGTATTGGTTATAAATACAAGTTTTAATCCAGACTTATGCAACTTTCTCTTCGACTTCAGCAGCATGATTTTCCTAGTAAAAAGAGGAAGAATAGCAATAGAAAAGGCATTGAATGACATCATCAACAACAATTTAGATTATTCTAAAACATTTTAAAACCTTCCTTGAAACTTCAATGGTTGAAATCATAAAAAAACAGACAATATGAAATACAAATGAACAAGTGAAAGAGAAATTAGAGCACAATTGCACAAAATAAGTGTGACGGATGGTTTTCACGGAAATTGATTATCTTTTGCAAACAATAATAACGTTCACTGGAGGTATTTTACTTAACCTATTTTGTATTAGTATATGCAACTAAAATTTAATGACAATCTAGATATGATTATTATAAGAGAGAGCAATTCTAGTAAAAAAAAAGGTAGATCAATGAATTCCTGTTGATATATTTTCATTTTATGAATCGATATTGTTAGTCTTTATTGAGGGTATGAGTATTGACAAGAGAGAGTATATGATCCATCAACACATTCAAACAATATCTACACCCATACACTATGAATGCTTGTTCAAATTGACGTCATTGTTCGATATTCGTTAACTAAAATAAGTAAAATAGATATTCTTTTTAATACAATTAATATTTGAAGATTTTCTTTTATAATACCTGCAGATAATATTCTCGACCAGCAATTTTCTAATTCTTCAAAATGAGCACTGAAACGTGATAACGTCAATGAAAACCTAAAATAGTAAAAGATATACTATACTATCTATGAGAATTCATATTAAATATTTCATGGCGAAATTTATTGATTTCGTTTTGATCGCCATTCCTTCGGATTGCAACAAAGAAGCTTTTTTTTTCATTAATCTTTTACTATTTATCTTTTCCAAATAAATAGGCAAAAAAAAAGCTCATCCAACAACCCAAATACAACTTCACTCGATTTTACTCATAAGAATAAATTCAGAAAAACTTGTGCAATATTAATTCACAATTAAATCATCAGTATGAAATTTCAATACAATTTTTTTCTTTAAAGATTAAGGATAAATTATTGAAGTAAATACTTACAATGCATCAACAATTGTATGTGATGGACATGCACTTAACATAAGACAAGTTAACCCGCATATAGCTATACGTATTGATTTTCTTTGTGCAACACTTGTCATTGATAATCATATCTATTTATTAACTTTAGTTGAATAACGTGCATTAATTAAAGTATGAAAAAACAGCAAATACTGTATATGCAAGTATTTGAGGATATAATTGTTGTGTTGATGCAACAAATTCTAAAATTATTTTATTTATTAAACGATCTGATAAACCAATATGTGCAAGCAATCATGGTAGTGTTGATGATTGTTTAGTACGTACATATAATTCTACAACAAGTTCAATAAGAATATTATCTGATGATTATATTATTGATGAACTATTAATCATTCTTTGTTCATTATATAATGAATTTGTATTTTCATTTGGTTGTTGTAATAATCTATAAATATGTGTACATATTTCATATAAACGCCATATATCATTTTTAAAATATTGGCCAACTATTTTAAAAGTCTTTCAAACCTAATTGATATAATTTTTGTGTTAAATTATTATTTTATATATCATTATTTCATTCTTCTATTATATAATTTATTTAAGTCAACTTGATGAATTTCAATTATATATATATGTTTAACGTATATATAATTGATTATATTCTTTTGTTGTTTGTCCAAGTAATATACCAGATTTACACAAACTATAATTTATTAATAATATCATTAATTAATCACATAAATCATATAAATATGATTGATGGAAATAAATCAGATAGGTATATAAATGAATTTATTAATTCATGTTTTAATTGGATACAAAAATTATTTGAATTTTGTTGTTAAGCAACGAACATATAGTTCAATTAGAATTTGTAATGATGATGTTAAATCAATACTATGATGAGAAAATAAACTCTAAATTATATATAGTTTTAAAAGTGAATGCGAGCGAAAGAAATGTTCATATTCTAATTTTCTGCTTGATAGAAAATATTTCTCATATTTTAGACTTTATTAATAGAATACAAGTAATCAGCATATATTTGAAATTATTGATAAACACTAAATTTATTGTTTGAAGAAATTAATAATTTAGTAATGAATTTGCCTTTCTTTTAACTTACAGTTCTGTATAATAAAGTTTAAAATTCTTTCGGTAACTTTTTTTTTCTGCACTTATGTTGAATAATCAATATTCACAAAAATATAAGTTCTACTTGTCAATTCTTAAAACATCTATGAACTTACATTAACTGATAATGGTAATGTATTATTAATTTGAATTGATATTAATATAATATCATATGAAAATTGTTCATAGGATAATCTGGTAATAAAAATCGAATAGATTTATTTCGGCGTTGATGTTCAAATGTTGTACAATTCAATCGAAGTACATTTCATTTAAATATTGTTACACCACGAATCTATACACTATGCAGAGAAAAAAAAAGAAAAGAACAGATAAAGTTTCGTTTATTTTTTAATCTTGTTACCATTGTGTTGAATTTGTTTCGAAAATCTTTTTTTTTTCTTTTGTTAAATTATTTGTTGTTTATTCATTTTCCTCTTAATATTTATTTGTGGTGAATTAATTGAAGCTAAAAATGAAAGCTATATTTTTGAAATTATATTCTTGATAATCAATCAACTCCAAAATTGTCTTGATATAAATATTGGTAAACAAAATAATAATATAGCTATAAAAAGTAAATCATGTCAATAAATATATGATATAAATATTTAATTTTTCTTGTTAAATAATAAAAATGATCAAGATCGTTAAGTGATAAAAGTAATAACTGATTTGTTTATTTGATATAGTTAAATCATATCGTTGATAAAGATATTCAAATATTAATAATAGTATTATTAATAATGTATAACATGATATTATTTGATCTGTTTCACAACTAAAAAATGATTTTGTTTTTGAAATATATTTATATAAGTTATTTCTGATATAAATATTATAAAACGTAATAAATCATATATATATCACCTGTTGAAATTAACTATACAAAATCCTAGTAAAACAAAAAAAAAGTAGATTTATATTGTTTCTTATTTTCTCAAATCAATTTTCATTTACGATAAGAATCATTCTAAAAATTTTATATGCTATAAAAAAACCTAATAGGATTTTGAAGTCCAGAAATTCAAATCTATAGAAAGTTTGTCGAGATTCTCAAATGCAGTTTCATCGTCTGAAAAAGATTTCGTAATGTTTTATAAAACTTAGCTGCCTTTTTTGAAATAGACATTCTTCGTTCGAAAAACTCGAAATGAATATAAGATGAACATCACTGTTACACCGTGAGTCATCTATTCATGATATTTGTTTTGAAGAATATTTTATAAACTTGAAATTTCTGATTTCTAAAAATTATTTGCTGTTGAAAATAAATAAAACAATTGAAAACATTTTACGAGATATCTTTAAAATTATTTATGATTATTTTTGTTCATTAGTCATTTCATAATATTAGAAATTATATATAAGTAGAGTAGACCAATTAGTTTTATACTTCAGAATACTTTTCAAAATTTTGAATTATTCAAGAATCTCGTCTATTACTAATACATAAACAATGTCAAAGTAAAACAAATATTTTTCTTTTAATTGGAATGACATTTTTATTATACATATATGTGTATTTATTTCGATAAATTAAACTAAAACATACCGATAACATCATAAATAGTAATGATTTTTTTATAAGTTACATTTTTAAGCAGTTGCGTATAAATTTTTGGTGTTATATCCATATGACAATTAAGATTATTAAAATCTTCTTTAATAATATCAATTGATAATATTTATAAAATTAATCGGAAATATTTAGATGATAATTGTTTATTGAATGTTTCTTAGTCAAGTATTAACATAATTTCAATAGGATCATAAACAATTAATTCAGCTAAACGTAATATAGATATATATGGTAATGAAATAAATTGTTCAATTAATAAAACTAATACCAGATCATTTTCATCTAAATGTATTCCTTCACAAACGAATAAATGACTTGCAACTAATGTATGATGTACAAATATCAAGTTGTTCGCATAAAAAGAATAATTAATGATGTGTTCTTATTGATGTTCGATATTCCAAATATAATTCATGACAATATATTAAACTACAATAAGATTGTAATTGATCACTAATAGGTAAATGTGTTATTAATGATAATAGTATTAATATTGGTGACCACCATGCTTCTTATGTATAATTAAGCATATTAAGAATAAGTATTCATTGTAATAATAATTTAAAATATTCACTTAAAATAGTTAAGTATGAAAATGTATCAAGATGATGTATAATTTCATCATGAATTCATAATTGACGAAAATCATATAAAATTGTTTGAATATTGATTATAGCTAAAATAAAATCATAGATCTTATAGAAGCATAGAAATTTTAAAGTCAAATGCTTTTCGCTAGCTCATTAGTAAATAATGAATTTCAGGAAAGTTTTATTCTCAAATTAACCAGTGATATTTTAGTATCATATAGACTATGATGAAAGTTTAGTATCTTTTCACATTGATAGAAACAAGTTTTTATCTGTTCAGTTAGTTTCTTCTTTCTAAAGTTTCAAATCGAAATTTCTAAATCAATCATAATTGCTGGACTATCATATTCATGTCTATAAATACGCTATTATTTTGACTCATTACTATTTACCATAATATGTAAACGTATATGAAGATAATTGGATGTAAGAGAAGCTAATGTCAGATCGATTTGATCACGTAATTGGTAAGTATTAGTTAAAATTCAAAGAAGAGCTCTAAAAATAAAAAGGAGAATAATAGTTTTTAAATTACGAACAAAATCCTTTCGAATACTTAGTTAAATTTTGTATAAGACATTGAAATATCATATATATATTGATTAACCAACGATTTGTAGATTGACAATTTGATATTCTAAAAAAAATTTTTAAACTACAAGAAAATTTCATAAATAAAAACAACAAACATTTCTATTTACTAATGTTCCAAAAGCAACAACAAATGGATCAATTGTTCGTAATTCAACTAATAATACCATATCAAATAGTGTTAATTGTATGAAATAAATATCCAAACGCGATTGACTCTATCTGAAAAGAAAAAGTAACGTATAATCGACGATTATTAAAAAAGAAAAATAACCTGAGATAATCCAATAGTAACATATGATTGTAAATGAGTAAGAAGTTTTTTGAAAATTTGTCATGAAAGATGTTTCCATTTATCATCTTCAATTCAAACACTATTAACAAACATTGTTAACAATCATAAATTCTATAATTGTTTTATTTCCGTACATACACAAGATATGAAAAGATATAGTTTTCCTTCAAACTTTTTATTGTGATATCTTTTATCGAATACATAACTGAAGATTACTGTCTCGAAATCTTCTGGAGTTCTGGGCATCAACAAGATAGTTATTTTTAGATCGTTGATTATGATATTTGAGACCTTATTCAGGAACGTCTTTTTGTTCACTCTCATTTAATAAAATCTTTTAGAAATTTTATTTATTCATATAGCGACTATTTCTTGTATCGAACAAGTTTAAGAAAAATGTGGACTAATCATCATTCGTTATGCTTCTAATTCTGTATTATCTGCGTTAACTCGAACAAGAAAAAAAATCATATACAACTGATTCTAATGCTGCTAAAGCTGAATAAAGAATTTTAACGATAATTTATTTTTCTAAAAAAATTGTTTTTTGCTTCCTACCATGTGTGTCACGTTCATGTTCACTTGCTAATAATGAATCACGATGTTATATTAAATCTTATACTTGAATAACTTGTTTTGAATGAAGTGTGTCATGTGATAACATAACAAGAAATTCAGCAAAACAATAAATAAAATGTAATAATACATCACAATCTGTTATAGTTTCTTCAATTATTTCAAGTTAATAGATTATGTGAGTAAGAAAATGTTAAACGAAATGATTAGAAATATAACGAAATTCATCAGCATGTAATCAACTATAATTAACACGAATTAAAAATAATTGAATAAGTAAATCGAGTACAGCAGCTTGAAAATCACTTTCATTTTTATTAATATAATTTTTGACACTAATCTTTTAGTTAAATAAAAATATTGTAAAATAGACAATATATTTGATGCATGATGTGAACCAAATAAATATATTATCGATTGTCGAATACTTATTGTATGAATAACAGTTATAGAATTATTTAATGATATTTGTGAAGAAATATTTGAAGATTTTGTTGCAGTAGATGATGATGAAACGATTAATTGTTGACGAATGTTTAATAAAAACTAAATTAAAAGGATTTTTTTAAATAAATGTTGTGACAACAGAAAAATTGATTTTCAAATTTTTTTGCTGTTTCTACCTAAAGATACAATTTTAGTAATAGTATATCTTACAGATCGCTCACGTCAATCAACTAGTTTAATATTCGGATTTCAACAAAGAACCAAATGAAAACATCTGACACTTTCACAACAAACTACTTCTGTTAAGATCATCGATACTTGCAAAATCAGTTTCTCCTGTTACCATGACATTCTTTAAAGAGTAATAATTGAAATTTTCTTCACAATAAATATTACTATTTAAAAGAAGTTACTTCTTGTGTACATTGAATATTGATTCCAAATTTTGATTAATTGATATGATGAACGTATTAATTCGAATAATTTCATCATTGATGAATTATTTCCAAAATTACCTAATTGTGTACGATTAACTTTTTTATCAGATATTCGTCAAATCAAAAAAC
Organism: Rotaria sp. Silwood1; assembly: GCA_905250075.1. NCBI lineage: Eukaryota > Metazoa > Rotifera > Eurotatoria > Philodinida > Philodinidae > Rotaria > Rotaria sp. Silwood1. Next base: position 10,558 of record CAJNOP010001954.1, on the reverse strand, counting down.
ATTGAAACTCTTTTCTTCTGTAAAAACTCAAATATCAACTATACGAGATTGTTTTTTGCCCAAAAAAATCATGATTGTGAATATTTTTGCAATAATTCGAGAATGGTAATAAAATATTTCAATTTTCGAATAACTTGAATCATTTGTGCTACTTTCAAAACATTTTTTTCATATTTTGAGATTTAATTAAATCTTCAAATAAAAACGATTCAAAAAATAAAATAAATATTTTTTTTTCTCTTTAGTTAAAAAGATCAAATGAATAATATCGCGTAATAGCAATAAATTATTAAGATCATGTAATATAAATAGATGTTTAAAAAAAGGTTTAAGTAAACGAAGTTCATCATACTGATTATGAAAAAATGATCGAATTGTTGTTGCTCTTAAAACATTTAAAAGAACATAAATATCTTCTAAACATCTAACATATGTAAAAGACAAAAATAACAAACAATTTGTATTCCGGTTAATGCTTGAGCTAAACAATCAAATATTAATGTTGATAAACATGATATTGTATCAGATTGTGCTTGATTATTTGATATTATTACAGAAGTATTTGTTTGTTGTAATGAATGATGAATTTCATATATATATATTGACATGTTAAAAATGAATTGTGATCACCAAAACCTAAGCATTAAAAACTAGTTAATAACTAACTTAATGCAATAAAATCGATCTATGCTTTCAACTACGAAAAAAAGCTGTCTAGTTAATATCTCTACAAAATACATACTTAGCAAAAGTCGAAGTATTTGCTTGACAAAGACGTATATCAGGTTACTTTTGTTTTAATTATTGTTGTTTTTCAAGATAAGTTAATATTCGAAAATCAATATCATTTATAAATTGAGCTAGAGCAATCTATTTTATATATACACACACACACACTCAAAGTTATTATAATTATAAATTTCTTTTACCTACTTTAACAAGAATATGGGAACTTGTACTATGTTGAATAGAATCTTCCAATAATTCAATTCCTATAATTGTAACTGCATGACTTGAAATTAATAAAAAAAGTTAGTAATGTTCGTAAAATATTGAATGAAACATGTATAACACGTGCATCATTATCATTAAGACATAATCAAAATGTAGAAAATAAATCAGCTAATATACCTAATTAAATATGTTTAAAAACAAAACAAAAGAATTTTTTCAAAAGCAAGAGATGATTAATATTCTAACCTAGCCTTGAATTGTCTTGTGATTCAGTTGATACAAGTGAACATTGATTAATAAAAGAATTTGATAATGATGATAGTGTTAAAAAATGAATTGTTGCTTAAATTAATGTAGCAAGTAATATTTACACATGCACCACGTAAATGTAGATCATCTTGTTTACATAAAGATAACAGATATGTAATATCGTAAAGAACAAAACAGACATGACGATGTTGGATAGATTTTAATGTATTAAAAGTCATTTAGAGATAGGAATTTCATATCAATTACAAAATTTTTATTTAATCCGAGATCTTCAAAAACTAAAGTAAGACTTCTTAGAGGAGGGTGTGGGTGTGAGTGTGGATGTGGGTGTGAGTGTGGGTGGGTGTGGGTGGGGTGTGTGGGTGTGAGTGGGGTGTGTGGGTGTGCGTGTGGTGTATGAATGTGTGAGTGTGAGTGTCGGTGTGGGTATTGTGTGTGTATATGAGAATTCAAGACCCACACCTACATCCACACCCACACCCACACCACCCCACACCCCCACACCCACCCACACCCATACCCACACACCCACACCCACACACTCACCCACACCCACACCCCACCCACATCCACACCCAAGTCAATCTGATGTAATTACATTTAACTGTTAATACTAATAAGAAAAGAGCATCAGTTATCGATAATTTAATACTTGAGATGAACTTTAAGTTTTACTGGTTTAAAGTATTCCTTAAATTGAATGAGGATTTAAATCGGTAAGACTTTTCCTTTATGAGAACTGGGAGTGTTGGTGTGGATATTTTATTTTTTATTATCAACATCAAAATCCACACACTGACACTCCACCCTTTTCAAAATTGTTAACAATAATAATAGTCTAGTATCTTCAATTTCTAATAATTTATGAGCAACGAATAAATAAAAATACTTAAGTTGATGAACATAATCCTTGAAATTACTTACCAATCACAATTGTTGAAGATGTAAAAGTTTGAATGAATTATACAAAAATGATATGATCCATTTTGATTATATATGACTATCATCCAAAAACCTTTTCCAAACAAGCAGACTCTAGAAATGCATCAATGAGATTCGGTGTTGCTTCTAAACTAGATCGTGCTGTAGAACTCATAGCAATATGAAGGAGATTCCTAACGTCATTGAATACGTTTTCAGAGAAAATGAGAACCATATCCGTTAGACACATTTTCCTAGGTGGCTTAATAATGAAAACGAGTGCTCGATGGCAATAATATCAAGAATTAGGGTGTGGATGTGGGTGTGGGTGTTCTTTTCTTTGACATCCACATCTACACCCACATCCACATCCACACCCCACCCACACCCACACCCCACACCCCACACTCACACTCAGAGGTGGCGGAACGACTCTAATTTAGGGGAGGCTCAAAACTTTTCAGGGAGTCATAGGAGAGTGAGATGAACGAGGAGGGGCAATTTTATACCTTTTCAACTCTAACTCGTATTAGAGAGATATCAGTTGTCCCAATATGTTTTCAACAGGGTTTATTTCGCATATCTTTTTTTGTATAGGCAAACCATGTAAGCGACTTTTGAACAGGAAACAAATTACTTTGGTAGTATCATTTTACTCAGTAATGTTTTTTTTATATACAAAGGTTGACTTTAATAATTATTAAACCATTTCTGGAGCGTTTATTCTACTGCTATGTTGAAAAATTCTAGTGTCTCGTACATCTTTAGTTTTTTCTCTCTCTAAATCGATTACAGTATGCCGAGAGAACATTTTTCTCTGGATATTGTCGAGAGTTTAATGGTACACCTTTAAAAGCGATTCAAGTTTTTATCAATTTTCTGTGCAAAGATAAATGAAAAACAGATATTATTTCAAATATGTTTGTTAACTCCAATACAATCGGAAGTAGAAACCTTTTATACACCTTTCCTTTCCGCGTTCTAAAATTCATCAGAGCAAATCAACAGGATTTTTTGGATTGCTTTGTTAGAAACCACTAAAACACATTTTGAAAAAAATTTGAGATTTTATTATTTGTTTATGCAAGGATATATACAAAATAAATTATATTTATAATATTTTTGGGATATTCAATATAAACTCAGAATGAGATTCGTAAAAGTTTCTCAAACGTTGAGTCTCCTCAAGCATTCTGCTTCATTTTTTTATGGGCGGCTTGAGCCTACCGGATACTAATCGCTCGGCTGTCTATGGCACTATCCAGCAGCTAGCTGAACGTAATCTCGTTCAAAGAGTTTCCACTTACTAAATATAAGGTCAGGACGACATTTGTAAAATCTTTACAAATATCTGAGCCTTCCCAAGCCTTCCTTCCCTTTTTTAACGGTAAGCTCAAGTCTTCCCAAGCCTAATGGCTCCGCCGCTTCTGACTTTACTCAATAATAAGTCATATTTTTCCATGAACCTTCCTCAAATTATAAGATTATTGTTTCTTTATCATTTCAAAATCTTTCAAAAGTCAAGCAGACAAGATAACAAAACTTTTAATGATAAATACAAAAATACTACGGCACCATAAACGTGTTCAGTACGTTGGCTATTCCTCTGCATAAAAGAGTCACTAGTAATAATGTGTTAAACTGTTTCAAAAAAAATACAATCATATATGCCTGTGATCTAAAATCAAAATGAATATTACTTTCAGAGAAAAATCAAACATCACTTTTTTCAAACCGCGTTCTCTAATCAAACACGAGATCACGACGAGATCTGTAAACTTTTTTTCAAATATCTGAGCCTCCCAAAGCCTCCCTAATTTTGTTTTAGGGGAGGCTTGAGCCTCCTCAGGCCTAAGAGCTCCGCCGCCTATGAATTATCTCAACCTGTACGCGTTAACAATGATGGTGTTCCTTAACTGCAGTAGTACCAATGGAAGAAGAAAAAGAAAAAAGGATTCGCCATGGTATCTAAGTGACTAAAAAGCAATAAGACGTTTGCTGTGGTTTGTAATCAGTCGTCTTACAAACGGAGGAGAAAGAATAAAATAAAACTCTGATCCGCATTATTGTGGAAACTCACGACATCTTTTGTAATACGAAAAGAGAGGAGGCTAACCAAGATATACAATGGCCATTGATGAAACAGAGATATTACTGTAAAAAATGCCATACTTCTTATAGATCTTTCATCCATATAACGTGAGTAGCTGTCTAATTCGAATTCGAATATCAATGAAATTTTCGAAAAATCATACACTGTAAACTAGAAAATGTGTTATAGAGTATAAAAGAAGATATTCTAGGAGTGCCTATATGTATTCGTGGATGAATTTCTATTTTCTTGAAAATACGACATTCAAAAAGATAGAAATAAGAAATTCGATCGAAAGCGAATTCGTATAGACACTTGTAGAAATTTGTGTTTTATTTATCAATTTGAATATTTTCTAGAAATTTGAAATTTAATTTTGAATTTCAAATTACTTTTACTAATTTTATAGAATAATTTTATTTTATTTTTATTTTAATTCTAATTTGAATAAGTTCATAAACATTGAATTTCATTAATGCATCAAATAAAATACATAATTTAATTTTACATTTAATTTTAATCTAAATAAATTCGTCAGCATTAAATTCCTATAAATACATCACATAAAACAAATAATATAGTTTTACATTTAATTGTCATGTAAACGAATTCATAAGCATTAAATTCATATAAACGCATCAAATAAAATAAATAATTAATTTAATTTTAATTGCAATAAAATCATAGACATTCAATACATATAAATGCATCGAACAAAATATATAAATAAATAAATAATTAATTTTAATTTATCCCCCTGGCAAAAAATAGTTGCACACGGTACTTTTAATATATCATTACTATAAATGAACATTTTGAGAAAAATAATTATATATTTGGATAGCACGTGGAGTTCTCTACAACCCTATTTATGTTCGATTTAAATTGCATTTGTTTATTCAAAATAAATTAAAGAACAATGAAGGCACCATCACCATCAGATTCCCCCAGAAGTGCATTTTTTCGTCAAATTTTTTATCTTGTTTTTATCCTGTTTCCTTCATTTTTTCAAATTTATTTTCAACATAGGGACAAGTTATAACAAAAGTAAGTCTATATTCTGAAAGCGTGTGAAATGCTCTATCATCCTGTATTTTTGTCAGTCTTGACTTCCCACTTATCTGATGAACAAAAAGGGATAAAAAGAATTGAACGTAACCGGGGAATCTGATGATGAGGGTGCCTTCATTGTTCTTTAATTTATTTTTAATAAACAAATGCAATTTAAATCGAACATAAATAGGGTTGTAGAGAACTTCACGTGCTATCCAAATATATAATTACTTTTCTCAAAATGTTCATTTATAGTAATGATATATTAAAAATACCGTGTGCAACTATTTTTTGCCCGGGGGATAAATACATTCAAAATGGATTGACTCACGCAGTAAGTGAAAAATTAATTTATCAACTCACTATAGCTGCCGAAGAAAATAATGAATGCATAACACTATCGGCCTGACTTATATACATGAATGAACAATAACTCTATAGTGGTCATTGTTTAAATGATTTTCCAGAAAGTTGTTTTCATTTTTGAATTTTTCTAGAATTTATATTGATTTTCTAATTCCCTTGAAAAGCATTTTTTAGATAATCAAATTGAATTTCTATTATTTAGAAAATTAAGCATTTTGTGAACATTCAAGATTCGATGAATGAATAATGAAAGTTTGAAAATGCTTTAGTTTATTTAAAGTCGATTTTCTACAAAATCAAATTTAAAAAAAATTTACAGTGTAACCTCAAACCCTAGCGATGGTACTCATAGCCGAGTACTCACAGGTTTTGAGTACTCATTTGTCGTACTCGTGCTAAACTCTGAGTACGATGATTGAGTACTCACCGTGTAATATTGAGTATTTTGTGAGTACCAGAGACCGAAACGAGGCGGGGAATCGAGGCGAGGTCCAGGGGCGGGGGGAGGGGGGGAGAATACAGCGGGGCGAGGCGAGTAAATGTTACGACGACGCGAAGCGAGGCGGGGTTGAAATATATACTCGAGACTTCTCCATGATAAATCTGCGATGTATGAATTCTTATGTATAGACAATCTATCTGAATAATTGATATTTAGGTGATTACACTGTATATATGACACGTTTACATCGAGTTCTTCAAAATCAATCTTCATGTTTGAAATCGTGTAGAGCATAGTCGATTTACTTACTAAAATAACAAAGGATTCACTATAAATTATTCTAATGTTGAAGAAATTAATAACTTATAAGATTAATATGAAAAATAGTCAATTCTGTATGAAAACACTGTAAATAAAGCTAAAATGTTTATCATCATATCTCGTTAACGCAGAATTTGAGCATATAGTAATATAGAAGGTTTTGTAGAGCAAAATTCGCTTTACAGGCCTATATATAACACTTTTCAGGTGAATACCAAATAGGAATTATTTCAGGCCGAAATTATTATCATGATGAATCCAGGTATCGTTGTATATACTATTACATGATGAAAATTTCCATGCTGAGATAACCCCTGCTTAATATTCCCCTGAAAAATATTACATATAGGTGTGTAGAGCAAAATTCGCTCTACAAAATCTTCTATATCACTATGTGCTCAAATTCTGCGCTAACGAGATATGATGATGAACATTTTAGCTTTATTTACAGTGTTTTCATATAGAATTAGCTATTTTTCCCATTAATCGTATGAATCGTTAATCTGTTCAACATTAGAATAATTTATAGTGGATCTTTTGGTATTTTAGTAACCAAATCGACTATGCTTTACACAATTTCAAGTATGAAAATCGATTTGGAGAAAGTCATATGTAAAGTATCACATATACGATGGGATCACCCATAGATATTTTTCTGTACTCTTGTGCTTATTTATTTATTTTTGCTCTTTATTGTGTATTTTTCTGTGCTCTTGTGTTCTAATGTCTACTTGGAATGTCAGGGATGTACCGTCCACGGGGTGCAAGGGGGGTGCGCACCCCCTCCATTTTTTGAAAAATGTTTAGCTTTTCCCAGCCAAAATCGTAGATTTTATTGCAAAAAAAGATCGTAAAATAGAAAGAAAACGTTTTGCACCCCCACCTTTGAAAAGCCGTATCTGAACCTTCACAACTCTGAAAAAAATTTCGTTGCACCCTCCATTTTTTTCTTTACGGCACATCCCTGTGCAATGTTTAGTCAAACAAATCATATGATCAAAAAATAGAAATATCTGATAAAAATGTCACAAGGTAACGAAAAAACAACAGTAAGGTCGGGACGAGGCGAGGCGGGGCGAGGGGAGCTAGGGACGGGGAGAAAATACTGAAGCTCGAGAGGAGGTGAGGCGGGGAAAGTTTTTTCCGTCGAGTCGAGGCGGGAAAGATAAAATCCATCCCGTTTCGGGCTCTGGTGAGTACTCCTATCTAGTTTCTGTGTACTGTGCTGGCCTATGTAAAATATTCATAAGCATATTTATTCTTTTCTTTTTCCTTTCAAAAAATAAAACCATATTTTCATTATATAAAAATAAAGAAAATAGTTAAGTATTTTCTTTAGTAATGAAGATTTCGTTATCTATATCTTAAAGAGTGAGAGCACAAAAAAAACACGAATTAAGGATAGTAAAATATAGTGAAGGACGTAAAATAATTAACTAATCAGTGATAATGAGAAATGTGGTAACAAATAAACGCACAATATTGCCTATTGCAAAAAAAAATTAACACAGACATTTTTAAGTTCGTAACTATCTGCATTCTAAAAAATATCGGTTTATTACTGAACCCTACAAGTTTCGCATTTAGGTACGGAACTTTTTTAGGTTTCGTAAAATGAAAATCGTTTTGCACTTTCCCTGCCAAGCCTTTTTTGGTTCAGAAAAATTCGATGGGTTTAGTATCTTTCATACTACACTATTTCTAGGTTCAGAAAAAAAATAAAGAGTTTCGCACTTTTTACACGAAACCATCGTGTCTCCCTAGGATCAAAAAGAAGTTTCGTATGTTCTTTACAAAACTCCGTATGGTTTGGTAGAATAAAGAAGAGTTTTGTATGATTTGTAGAGAACCTTCAATAGTTTCGTTCGATACAAAAGAGTTTCATATTTTTTCTACGAAACCCTTCACAGTTCTGTAGAATATAAGATGATATCGTATTTTTCTTTCCGAACCATTTTCGTACTTTGAGAAAACAAAAAAGGACCTGTATATTTTGTACAAAACATTCTGCATGAATGATTCCTATCAAAGGTTTTTCTGAGCCTTTTTCTGTGTAGCGGGCAAGCGAAAGCTTTTAGACAAAACCATTAATATCAGTTGCATGTCAAAAGGTTTCATGTAAAACAATTCGTTTGGATGGCATATGAAAATGGTTTCTGATTAGTTCAAATCATCTGATATTACATGATTAGCATGATGTTTTTGCTTGTCCTTCGCTACCAGTAAACACTGCAATTGTTAAGAGTCAATGAGATTAAAAGTCAATAGACTCGATCTACTACTATAGAAGTATTAGGTATAAAGAGCTACTGCTATTATCACTATTTCTCATGCTACTTTGCATGCTTATATAATACACCATTAGGGGGCACTGCTTTTCCATGTTAATCTTATGAACAATGAGAGTCAAGTTGAGCGTATACCTACCCGAATACAGTTATAAGGATATAGATCCAAGAGTATGCAAGTAATGGTACGCAGTTGACCATATAGACATAAAAATCCAAATGAAAGAGTATAGGTATGATGAGATAGGTTTCACGAAATAGCTATGAACGTATACGTCTCAAGGTATAAATCTAAATATAGAGAGATAAGAACATAGTCAAAAGGATATATTTGTAAGGAGTTAAAGATAGGAATAAGAGTATATGTATAGAAGTAGGGAATCAGACGTAGTTATCAGGATTCCAGCATATAAATACCAGTTTAGATATACAAACAAGGAAATCGATACAGTTCTAAGGGGTTAAGTATAGGCATAAGTGTTTCGGTATAGAAATAAGGGATCAAATACAGCTAAAATAGATCAGATATAGTTACAAGGGATTAGGTATCAGAATAAGAGTTTAGATATAGAAACTAGTGGTTTCAGACACAGAATGGATGACAAAGGACAGAAAGAAAAAATGTCGAAAGAAAAAATATCGAAAAAGTCGAAGAGAAATATGTCGAAAAGAAAAATAACAAAAAAAAATGTCGAGTGGAAAACAGAGCACGAAAAAAATGAAAAAAGTTCGATTCGATTCGACTGGACTTAGATTCGATTCGATCTACTTTTTCAAAATGTCAAATCGATTCGATTCGACTCGACAAAAGTTCTACTCTATTCGATTTGATTCGGATTCGTTTTCAAATTTTTGTATTCGATTCGATTCGATACAGAAAAAATTTCAATTCGACTCGATTCGATTCAGTTTAGATTCTGTTAAAAAGCATGTTATTTATTTTAAATTACTATAGCTCTTTCAACAATATTGTCTTCTCATGATGATAGTTGTTTCTCACTCGTCTGTATAAAAATATAATTTTGATGATCTCCAAATATATCAATAAGAATTATTTATTTGTATAAGAAAAAAAAGCTTGTTAGCGCAGTCCCAATGGGGCTGAAATGTGGAACTCACGTATGTTCTTCAGCTTCATTATACTAATATGAAATATAGAAAGTATAAAATCAAGAATTTCTACATTTTTTCATTTTCTGACAGGCGCCCTTATTTTTCGTTTTCATTGTTGCTATTCGTTCAGTATTTTTCATTTTTCACACTTTTTTGTCTTAATTTTATATTTTTTTTTATTATAAGCATCGAATTAGATGGCAAATAAAATTATTATATATATCTTTACTTATTTATTTATCCATTATTTAATCCTGATTGCTAAGGTCTGTAATGGAGGGTGTCTGTAATGGGGTATGTCTGTAATGCTCTGTTCCGTTGCTAAGTGTCTGTAATGGAGAGGGGGAGGGGGAAGCCGCGAAAACTTGAACTTAACACTTACACTCACTATTTTCTTCGAAAATATACGTGAGTTCCACAAAAGCACATATAGTGAAGCCTAATTAGATAAGTGAAAAAAAGCTATTAAGAAAATTTGTTCTCGATCGAACGATGTCGTCGAAGAAGATGTGCGAGTCCGTGTTGTACAGGAAGAAGTAGATAACGAAGTATTGTCAACGTTTAACATAGTTATTTGTGACATTTATCTAGAATGTAATCAGTAACATTAGACCGTCGTTTAGACTGAAAGAGAAAAAGAAATAAATAAGATAACACAGTCTTTGTTACGGTTATCTTTTATATCATATTCATACGCACTCGTCCATAACGACATATATCAGAAAAAAAAGAGGGTGG
>CAJNOP010001953.1:0-20425 GCA_905250075.1 Rotaria sp. Silwood1 | reverse complement strand
ATTAGATAAAAATATACAATTTATTTTTTTCTTATAAGATAGATAGAATTTTTTCGACCAGCGGGACATGCGGGACATTGAAATTTATATTAGATAAAAATATACAATTTTTTTTCTTATAAGATAGATAGATTTTTTCGATCATCGGGACATGCGGGACATTGAAATTTCTATTAGATAAAAATATACAATTTATTTTTTTCTTATAAGATAGATAGAATTTTTTCGACCAGCGGGACATGCGGGACATTGAAATTTATATTAAATGAATATATACAATTTATTTTTTTTCTTATAAGATAGATAGATTTTTTGATTAATGGGACATGCGGGACATTGAGATTTCTATTTAAAAAAAAGAATTTTTTTCTTTGGAAACAGATAAATTTTTCGATGAGCGAGACATGCGGGGCATGAACTTTTTTTTTGTTTTAATTATATTATTCTAAAAAGCGTGTTATTCGATTTTTAGCGAGTTGATTAATTTGTTACAGAGTAGTCGATCAGTAGGATTATAATTAAATTCAGAAGAATCGAATTTCAGATGTAAAAGATAATTTAATATTTAGTTAGGCTTTTCTCACTGTTTAATATTTGGTAGATTGTAAAAAATAATTTTTTTTTAATACTGATCGGATTTGATTTTTTTATTTCAAAAAATAATTTTATTAAATAATTTTATTTGATGTTAGTTTAAAATATAGGAACTGGATAAAGTATTTTTGTAATGCAGAATGAATCAATTGAATTGTTTAAAAGTTTGGAGCAGTTGACTTGGCATGTGAAAGGCGATATTTTTCTAAAGCTTTATTAAATATTGGATGATACTAATCATTTTTTTTCGTATGGAATAAATAGTCATATATAATGATACATCAAGTAAAAATAGTCAATTTTTGTTTAAGATGATGGTGAATGGTGTGGGCGTAAATGATATAAAAGTAAGTTTTCAGATCGATTCATTTAAAGTGAGATAAAAAGTTTATGGAATATGTGTTGGAATTGATGAATAATTTTATGGTGCGCTAAAGAAGGAAGAGGTGAGGTATTAGATCAACAAGATTAGTTCAAGTGTGAAATAAGTCAACCGAACTAATTAAATAAAAAAGAAATTTAAAAATGGCTCCAAAGTAAATTAATAGAATGACCGACGGTTGTATGACAATCCTTAATCTTCTCGCACATATTCTCTTGTGTTATCAATGGAAAATTAGATTTTTTATTATATATCACTTCGTTTAATCCGATTTCCATTAAACAGAATGTATGGTGAACCCAGAATTTAAATTTTGGAGACACAGCTATATCTTCACGTTTTAAAACTTTAATCATTTTGGAACACATTTCATTGTTAATCGTATATTTTTCTCTTTTTTTTCATCAACATTGTTGATGTATGACTTTAATTTCGAAATAAATATTTCCATAAAGTTAAATTTGATAAGCTAAAAATGAAACAATAAATGAAATAACTTAATTAGAAAAGTTGTCATAGCCATAGGACTGAATCTTCGTTTCGTAGAAACGAACATTTAATAAGAAAATATAAAATAGACTATCTTGAGGTTGTCACACAGATTTCATAGATAAAAATATTTTCAAATGTAAAATTTTATGAATTGTTCATTTATTAACACCAATCAAAACAATTTTTATAAATACCAACTATATATATCCCTACAAATACAACGAAAATTAAATATTCTTTTGTAAAATGAAATAATAATGAATATTATAAATCTTTTATAAAAATCCATTCATAATATTGTAATAATATTCAATTTGAATCAAATAGATTTATTGATGAAAAAAAAGAAAGATTTTATTTTTTATGCTCTCTCTCTGTTTTCTATCTTCAAATCTATGTTTATATTTAATTTTGTTTTCTCTTTTTTTTCTATATTTTTTTTTTGCGCATTCCAAACTCAACTGAAATTCTCATGTCAACTGTGACATATACAAAGACAGAAATCACTTTGTAGCACCTATATGAATGAGTTATTTCTTGAATGTTTTGGAACTATATTGAAAGCATCCTAAATTTTTTGTTTCACAGCTTGAGCAACATGTCAACAAAAGTTTTATAGAAACGATTGCAGCGTTCAGTGCTAGAATTAATATCACGTACATTTGTAGAATGAAAATTGGCAGAGTATGTTTTGCATTGGTATATAAAACTCTATACTAATAGAGAATATTCCAACAAATTGATTTGTTATTTTTTTGAATAATTTTTCAGCTCTGTTGCAATCTACACTTTTCTTGAGTTCTTTTTTGAAATAGGTGGAGCTTAGAAAAATTTACAAGACAGAAACATTAAGCGTTTGAAAATCATTTGACAATAAGTTGAATTGTGCCGTAAAGATAGAATGGTATGATTCATTATAGAAAAGCATTGTTGTTATAATACTGTGCTTCTCATGTAAAAACCAAAAATTGACACATATTTATCTAGTTATAGAAACATTATCAAGAAGATTCAATTCATTGTTAAGAAAGCAATCTCAAATAATGAAATAGAAAAATTGTTCAGATAGACACTATATGTAATAAATATGATACATTGTTCTAATTTGGATATTTCAATACTAATAAAAATTCAGTAATGACTCAAGCTAATTTATATATTAGCCTAAGATTTGAATATCCAGAAACATTATCGGAAAATTTCATTTGATAATACTATTTCTTAATTGAACTATTTATTTTTTCAAATAAAAGATCGATCAATAACAAAAAAGGAGAAGATTTATAAAACTAAATAAATATCAGTGTGGATATCATATTACAAAAGTAGATAACTGTTTTGTTTTTTGGTGACACAATTATTTTTATGTATTGATGCAGAGGTGTTTTGATTGCGAAACTTCTCCTTTTTTGTTGAGCAAAGATATATGAAATGTGTTAAGACGAGCTCTATATAAACGTTTGAGTTTCAGAAAAATTAGTCAAGAGCCTTTCATCAATCACTTTATAAACATTTAAATCACATAGGACTCTGTCATATGTTGTCCGAAATTCTATTTCACACCAGTTGTGCAAGTACTTATGACAGAAAGCTATAACAATATTGATGAGTCAACTCATAAAGAATAGCTTTTAAAACTATTTGCAAACACAAAAAAAGGAAATATTTTGATTCCAGAAAATCAATGGAACAAAAAAAATTTATTCACATTGAGTCCAATGTCACTATACCTTGGACTTTGTCTACTTTGATAAAATTTTGAAATATATGAAGGCGAAAATATTTTTGTGGCTTTTTTAGGCTAAGATCAAAATATTATATCTGTTCTTGTTAGTTTGACAGCCGACGCGGACTGAAAAAAGTCAAGCTCCTTTGATCGGATTTCAGTACATGGCAGATATTACCCGAGTTTACTCAAACTTTCATGCCAGGAGATCGTCTTGATATTGCAGTGACGTCGAGTTTGGTCCACTCTCGTTTCTTTCTGGAAACGGGAAACATCTATCATTATAAACTTATATGAAATAACCTACTCATTTTCATATGATATAAGAAGAAATAGAATTTATTATTATTATACTGATACAATAGTTCGGATGTTATCACTGATGAGTTAGTTATAATGATCACACTGATTAAGATTCTGAGGCAATCAAACAAAAGTTTTCAAAAAGCAAAAACAACGCGACAACAAGAATCAATGTCAGATTACTATATTATATATGAACTATAATAATTTCATCATAGTTTCTTTTTTTTTGTATTACTGCATACATTTCAACAATATTTTATTTCATTTCTAGGACACAGTTATTGAATATTTGATGAAATTTTGGATGTAGCTATTACAGGAAAATGAATACATTAAATGAGTGATGAAAGCATTTGAAAAAAAAACTTTCTTTTTTTTCTAAAGTATTTATTTATATCAGTAGGAAATTACTGCATGATTAAATAGTAGCATAGTCAATAGGATATGATTCAAAGTTATTCTTGGTGTACTTTCGATTGGACCTTTCCATATAATAAACTATTTCACTTTTTCTTTCTCCTGATATTACTATATATATTGTATATTATCAAAACAGCAACGACAAAGACGGTAAATTTTATCAAACAAAAAAAAAATGACTTAAACTGGCGAAAATAGAGGAAGAACTCTATACTGGCTCTGCAAAAGTAACACAATCATTATCTGTTTCTATGTAACAGCAACTAAAATGTATATACGAGAACAATTATTTGTTGTTTATAATATCATCAACAGAAAGCAATAAAAAAAAATTAGAATTTTTGTATTTTCTTTGTGTTTGATACATCCTTATTATTTGAACTCCTCGCTAGGTCATCGAATTCATCTTCTTCATACGACTATTCCTATTCTAGTTGTCATTTATAAGAGAATTTCTTAGAAGTAATTCTAGCATTCCAAACTGCACTTAATTCTCATATCAACTGTGATAATTATTATTATTTTCAATGTTAATTAAAGTCTACTTTAAACAAGAAGTTTGAATAAAAAGAAGTATTACTTGTAGCTTTACGCTTAATCAACTCGTTGACAGCACCTTCCCTAAAATTGCTTTTTCAATGTTTGAATAAAAGATGAATCTGAAATCTAGTGAAACAGATCTTTACAAAATTAGTTGTATTTTAAAGAGTTGTCTCTTGAACCAGCATTACATCTCCAAATAAAACTTGATACCTTTTTTTCACTATACTAAGGTATGGCAACTATGTAAAAACAATCTCTATAACATTTTTCTACTAAAATTCAAGTATTTATTCTACAGATAACACGTATGTATATCACTAAGAGAAAAATAAATGCATTTGTGAATGTTAAGTTAAAAATAACAAATTAATCGCTATCCATTCATATCATTCAAGTAGTACTTTTTGAAAGTTTTTAGAATGCTTTTTCTCTTAGGAATTGATAATAAAGAAAATAATATCAGAGAATGAGCTTAATAATAACAAACAAAGACAAACAATTGTTATAAATGGGATAAGTTATGTAAACAAAAACTATCCATTTGTGTACAATCCATCGTCATTATAGCTTGAGAGTTCTGTATATTTTGGTAACATGTGGAAAAATATGAATATGGGAATGTTAAAAAACTGAGAATATCGTTTTTGAATGTGTTCAAATGCTCTACGGTTTTTAAGGTTAATGTCATAGTGTAGTATCAGTTCTCTTCGATTTGAAAGCCAGTGTTGACTAAAAAAGACAGACTCTTTCGAACGGATTTTTTGCACATGACGAAGATCATCTACGTTCACACAGATCTATATCACGGATCGACTCGACACTAGAATGTCATCGAGTTGTGTTCATTCTTGTTTCAGGAAGAACCTATAATTTTATATCTGTGAATAAGAAACCAATTATCTAGATCACAAATATGTATAGTCATCAATTGATTTAAATAATACATTCACATTTTGTATCAAAAAAAGTTTACAGATTAGTTTTAATTAAAGATCTATCTTTCAAATAAATCAAACAGATGAAAAATAAAGCCACAACTCTTTTCTCATGTGAAAGTTGGACAGAACTCAGGTTTGAACTAGTTGATTCTTTTCTAATCCGACCTCGTTCCAGAAACGGACATCGATGTTATTTTCACTTCATAAATTCTTTGAATATTTTTCCTTTCATATGCATGACACGAAAATGATAGATTTGTGAAGTATAAAGGGACACAAATCCAAGAAATATTCATTTTATCATCAATGAACTCTTGCCATTCTCAAATTTATTCATGTCACAAGAATAATGTCAAAAACTTAACATGATTTCCAAATCGTTCTTCAAATTATGCACATCGGTGCCATATTCTTCGGATTCCTTCTAGTGCATAACAAAAAATATCATTTAATAAATATATCAAACATTTTAGAAAAAAATCTCTGTTCTTTTGCCTATGAATAAAAACTTCTAAAAGCTATATTATAATTTACTATGATGCTTGCTTAATACAATTCAATCTCTCATCATAATCTACAAAGACTAGTATTATCTATTTTAAAAATTCTAGCCACTTTTTGTTTTTCGTCATTAAACATTATTTTCGTTTGTTTAGATGGATTTTTGATGAGATCTATCTATATTATTACTTTATACGGGGATTTAAATTAATTACTTTAGAAATGAATGAAAAATGTTCATGAAAGTAAAATGAAAGTAAGGCATTTGATTCTGTTTTAATTATTCAAGTTTATTCTCCTCTCCTATCATTTGTTATCAAACTGCCTATTTATAGTAGATCTATTATAGCTAATCTTTTTCAAAAATGTGCTCTCGGAGTGTCAGCCATTCCGATTATGTTGTCTTTTAACAAAGTCTAAACATGTACAGTGTGCCACATCACTTTGGAAGTTAAAATTAGTCGAGTAATAAGTTAAGTTTTAACTTTTTTATTGTTTCATTTAGTCGACGACAAAAGTCTTGCCCGTCTTGAAATGAATTTTTTATTTGATTTTTGACGTATGAGAATAGAATGCAACACATATGTATACAGAGGAGCTCGAGACATTTACGCAGTGCATAACAGTTTTGTAAGTCTTTGCTGCTTCTTTGAGCAAAGTAAAAGTATGTAAATACATCCATTTCTGGATGACTTGTTTAGAGATGAGATGGACTGTATGAAACGAGCCGATCGACCTTTCAAACTGACGGATTTCTAGTGAATGAATGGCAATTCGAAATTTCGTGCTCAATATTCTTGGTATTGCCCGCTGACGGAGCATAGCTGAAGCTCTTCTCTCTGAATGGTCAAAAGTTATAAATTCGAACTCACTTAATACTAGCCACCTAATCTCTCAATAGGTCATCCAAAAATAGGTGTATTCACATATTTTTACTTTGCTGAAAGAACAAGCAAACACTTATAATACTGCTATGTACTGCGTAAATGTCTCGAACTCTTCTGTATATATATGTGTTGCATTCTATTCTCATATCTCAAAAATAAAATAAAAAATTCATATTAAGACGGGCAAGACTTATATCGTCGACTAATTGGATAATAATATTCAAAGAGGTTGTGTTATTGAACTTATTGCTTTGGTTCAATAGTAACTTTTAGTTAGAAGAAAATTATTCAATCAAGCTTGTTGACCATATGGATAATGTATAGACGAAGTTTAAAGTGACTCTTTGATGGTGAGGCTAAATGAATGAGGGAAAGATTTTAAATATAAACAACATTGAAAAAGATTTTGTATTTTTTATGATTAGTTTTCGAATAATGCTGTTTTCAAACGAACTTTACCTATCAGTTAGGGATATACTCGAGGAATAATAAATCCAAGCTTTTTGTTACACAGATGAATCTGGTACTATCGAAAAGAGCATACGATAATCATTTTCTATATTGATCGCTCCGATAAACATACTTTTGCAAAGTCTCTTTGTTTTCGAGACTGTTTACCAGTATCTGATAGGATTCTTTCGGTGAATATAATACAATTTATAGAATTCTCATTTAAAAACAATTATGAAATGATCATGAATGTTCCAAGATCTTATTTCCTTCGTATCGAAATCTTACACAATCTATAATGACACGTTTCTCGCAGACTATAAACTTTTCAAAACATTTCGTTATTTAAAACCTCGCAGTTCATAACTACAGTTTCTGATTTAAACTTTCTAATAATTTATCAACATTCATCTGTTGTCATGACGTCCTCCTCCGAGGATCCTTTCTCTTATGGAATGTGTAGAGATAGTCAAAATACCGTACTCTACACACTGACAAAGCAAGTTGCTTATTACAAATTTACCTAGAGGTAAATGATCAACACTGATCACATACATGTTGCGATGACGAAAATAGGCGAGCTGGTGGAAACATTGACTTGTCAGAGCACCATTTCATAATAACAAACGTGGAAACCTAAGCGTGGAAATGAATGTTACTGCAGCGTTGATTTTTGTTCACTAGGTTTTATATCGAAAGACATTGGCCACTATCTAATATGTGTTAATGTGATATACGTGCTTCATGATAACAAATTTTATCAAATTGAATACTATATGATTGTTAGTTTCTTCCAGAACACACAGTTGGCGGGTGAGATTCTTCTTTATGGATTCGAATCTATTGTTGTCAAAATAGAATTGTTTCGTTTTGTTGAATTATAGAAAATAGAGGAAATAGTTTCACATATACTTGAAATTATATTCACTCATAATGATCTAGGTATGCCGACATTACACTATAGAATGAAGTCATCAATAGGACTAAGAGATAATTAAATGCCGAAAGATATACGTTTTATAGATTTCTTCATATTTAAATTAAAAAATGAACAATTAGGAATAAATGTTCATTCTAAAAACTAAAATGGAAGATAATAATGATGATGATTTTCTATTCAATGGTTTATTTTTCCCAATTGAAAAATTTCTCAACTACATTTTTAATTCCTTCACAAGATCTTAACAATGAAAATCCTCAGTCATCAACTAGTCTAACAGATGAGGTTCTTAAACAAAATGTTCAAAGCAAAAACAAAACAAAAATCTATTCTGACAATGAATTTTCTTCAATTAATATCGTTTGCAAATATACATCATGGTGATGAAAATCTTGATTCTATTATAGAAATACAAGATCTGAATGGAGCATTTCCGAGAACTTTTATAATAACGACAAAGAAACGAGAAATCATACCATCGGAAAGATGCATTGTTAAAAACAAATTGAATAATCATCAAATCAAAATGAAAATAACAAAACTGAAACAATAAGTAAAATATATGGAGATAAACATCGTAAAACAATAAAACAAGATGGTAAAATAATTCGAGAATATGAAAATGCAACAATAAATGAATTAGATCAAGTTTATTCATCATCCAATGATAATAATGATCAAGCAATTATTTGCGAGAATAGACGTTCGGATTTTTTCTGCAAAACTTTTTCTTAAATAAAATTTTCTTGTTCAAATGATCTACTAAAAATAAATGAAAGAAAATATTATTTTGGTCGGTCATTTTTATTTTGAAAGAAAAACATTTAGTTGTCTCGCTATATTTTACTTAATATATTTTATTTTCTCCGCTTTATCAAAACTGAATATCTTTTCCGATTGAAAATAAACTTATCAACAACGACAGAAGAACAAAGAAAAAAGGTATCAACTCAGATCGAATGAGCATCCAACAGCCTATATACAATTAGAAAAAAACTTTTTTTCCTCTAATCTTCATTTACGATTTACTCACACATTAGAATATCAATTTAACTTTGAGAATGTGAGTGTGGGTGTGTATCTTTTCTTTCGTCACCAGTATACTCACACCCCACATCCACACCCACACCCATAAATGAAATAAAGGATATTATCAATTCAGAAATGATTCACTGCCAACAATAATCCTTTCCGATAATATGAGTAAATGCATTTATTTATTACTCTGAGTTCAAGAAAACAAACTTACTTTTGATTACCATTCATTAATGAATGTTTATCAGGTAGCCAAGGATTGCTCAGACTAAAGCTGAGCTCTTGTAATTGTGGATGACATTTAAGTAAATGTAACAGAAAGGTTAGTGAACATTCTCGAAGTACAATTGATTGTAAGTTCAAAAATCTTGTTTCAATCTGCATGAAAGATTTATTAACTGGTAGAACCATCTTTTTGTATACACTGCGGGGAACGAAGGTGACATGGGCGTAACAAAGGAAATAAGTCAAATATTCGTTCATAATATTCACCATCAGGCACACACCTTCAAATGTATAAGCAGCACGATAGTAAGTTGAAAAATGCAGGCCAAACATGATGAGAGAAGTGTTGGATAAAAATAAATGATGAAGATTGATGAATATAGATAAATGTGATGCTAACCATAATCCATTATCAATAGGTAATGTATCTGATACATATAATGAAATAATATATTTACATACGTTCGATTGTAATAAATGTATGCAATAGAATTTGATCACCGCTATCGAACATTGCGTATGATTCTTATTTAACAGCTTCATAAACAATAATACAAAACTTTATGGTTCTTCCTGACGAGCAACATCGCGATAAAATGGTGGTGTTTTTTCTATTCATTAACTTCATACGTCAATGTAACATTTATAAGAGTCAAAAATGAAATTTTTTACGATAATCATTAATTATCCTCTTTGCTCACATGAATCTCATCTTTTTAACATATTTGATAGCTTTTGTTTTTTGGAATAAAGCTAAATGACAATTATGAATACTAATTTAAGTGATCGTTATTTTTTTTTCACCATACATCGTCCTTTCCATTTACAGAACAATGTTTTTGAATGCTTGAGATAATGAAAACTATAAGATATTAAAATTTTCATACTCTAAGCTGTATCTTTGACTCGATATAATATGTGATAATAAATGTCGCAGATTCAATTTTCTGTTGTTTTAGTTAGATTGTATCAAAATAATTCATTCTAATTTTAACAGGTAGAAAATTTTGTGTAAATTTCGTTTGCATTCTTTTTACAATTTGATTGTTTAAATACTCTCTTAAATTCTAAATACTACATTCGTTAAAGTATCAAGTTGTCGAAATCAAAATTTGATAATATTGAATTTCAATTTTTCATACAATTAGATTAGATTTTAAGTAGTTAAAAGAATACAAGTTTCTGATATATATTTAATGATTTGATATACTATTTACATAGCAAATGCACTAATACTTTTTTGCTTTGTTGCTAATAAGTGTTATCATCTTTTTAATTATCAAGAAAACTTAGTAGCATTCTGATCTATCCCAAAACTTAGCATTTTCGATCAATTATATATCTCGATCTTCTCTCTCTTGTCTTATATTATAGTCATTGATTATTATTCAAAAAGTTTTTATTTATCTATTCTTTCAAAAAAACACGTTAAAGAAAATGTTTATGAATTCCATTTCTATAAATAAGTAGCTATCAACGATCATCAATAAATGCTGTTAAATATAGTATAAAATTAATACTTTGATTTTCTTTGAATCGTAATAATGAAGGAATAATTAGAATTGCAACATATATGTGTTAAATCCATCGAATAAAGAACAAAACGAAATTGATCGTTTTTATTTTTAATAACAAGACCAAGTTGTGAACTAGATAGATTAACACGAACACATTGAATATCTAAAATAGTAATAATCAAAATATCATTTATTTATATTTTACCAGCATCATCTTTATTACTAAGTTTTCTTTTGACCAAATTTTTATTAAATTCTATTTTGTTAATGAAACATATTGTCATATAATTTCTTTTTGAATCATGACAACAAATAAAAAAACTTTTATCTTGTACAATAAAAGTCAAAGAAATAAGATGATTTGATTGAGTACCATGAATTTTTTTAATCGTAGTATTTATATCTTATTAAATTATTTAAAAAAAAACAATAAAAATAAAAAACTAATGACTTACTAAAGTACCATTAACATTGTATAAGATAAGTTCATCTTTATCATATATAAGAATTTCATTTCGTTTTGAATGACATGCCATAGCACAATAAGTTGATGAAAAACTATATAATTGTACAGATACTGTTCACGATAATGAGCGACGAACTGTTGAATAAAACGTAGGTGTATCAAGTATATTTGTTGAAGGACATCTTTTAAGATCATAAATTGAACCTGTTGTATTATTGTTCTAAATCAAATAGGTAATAATCGATTAGACTGAAAAGGATCAAATCAAACTTGAATAGATGTTGGTAAATATGTTTATAAATCACTAAGAGAAAGATCAAATAATCTATTTTATCTGTATATGTTGAACATGTAAACGAATATCGTCTGCTATTGAGTTTTATCGAATTGTATCTCTGTTATACAAGGTTCATTTTCAATTCACCGACGGATCTAAAAAAACACATGTTATTTAAGATCTTATCAGTTGCTTTGTACTTACAACGAAGAGCAAAAACTTTTAATTGATGTGGCATTGTTGTTTTGGTAAGGTACAACTTTCTATTTCATTCATAAGTTATAGTACTATTAAATTTATTTTCAATAGTACATGTAATTGAAAAATTTCGACGTAAACCATCGTCGTACAGAAAAAACAACGCCAATAGATAGGAATGTGATGTCTTTTTTAACTCAGTCTGGTGTCTCTTGACCAGATGTGGAACACTCATCTGAAATGCAATATTATCAAAAGATAACACATTATTTTCCAGGTGGATTATTTCTATTTTGAGTATGAAATTTTTATTCGAATTTCTCAATCATTTCACTATGATTTATCATCAATCACAAAAACATAAACAAGTTTATAAAAGAATAAATCATAATGAAAATTCATCAAGTGTTAAATACAATTATCTTATTACAGTTGATATTTCAAAAGTTCATGATAATTATAAAGAAGAATTTTTATTTAATACAAAAACATATTTTCATACTAATATTCTTCTTTATATCAATGATTAGTCATTAGAAAGAGTGGCACACAAGTTTACCAGAGATGATACACGAATTAATTATGTTAAAATATATGAAATTTATTTATTCGAAGAAAAACATTATTCAAAATTTTTGTAGGATTATTTTCCTTTTGCAATAATACATTGATTATTACTTTAGTAAAACGAATTTATTATCTTATTGAAAGATCAAATATTTCAAAAAAAGCAACAGAAAAATATTTATCTAGAAAGAAGTCAATATCATCATGTGTGAAATGCTCTTATCTCTCAGAAAACTGACTTCTATTACTAGAAATCACTTTAAATCAGTTTATTTCCCCTTAATTTGACTAACATATTTATTTATCACTATGAATGAGAAGAAAACCATCACTAAAAAAGATCATTTCTAAACTGAATTCGGTGGTGAAGTAGCCTTATTCTTACCAAATAGCCTAGAATAAATTTGAACAATCAATAATTTTGTTTTTCTCACCTGATCTATTTCACATCTTTTATCTAGACACTCATCAAACGAAACTTTTTCTTAAATCAAATCATTGATAAGGGAGAACAAAATTTTCTTAATGCTATATGACAAAGTCAAGTTATAGTATATCTTGTTTTTTTTTATGCAAACACCTATTACTCTGTGCTTCAGAAAAGAACAAATAAATGCCAATAATGAAAGAATGTTCTTTATCAGACTTCCTTGAAGGAAACCTAAAACTCTCTTCGTCATGTTTGTTTTTTTAAATAAATAAAAGCTTTCCAGAGATTATCCACATAAAAGTTCACTATAATAGAACTGTTAATTATAAAAGTTTTTACTTTGATAAAAAAAAATTGACTAAGAGTTGTTTTAAGTTCAACCTTAATTCAATAAAAAGATTTTTTTATAAAAACAATTGTTCACTTAGATAATAATCCATGCGATTGACAATTATTATATTTGTCAAGATAAAACTCTTAATTGATATTTGATGGGAAAAAAATTTATTCATTTATTATTGAAAATTTTTCTACTAAAGAATATTGATCATTGAAATTTATACTAAAATAAATGAACATAATTATTTGAATAATTAATATAAAATTTGACTAAAAAGATAAAAAGAAGACTACATTCATCTAATTGATCAATAAATTAATATGAATTATTTTTATTTAAATAATCAATTAGAAAATGAACTCAAATTAATTAATATTAATAAATATTAACATTTTGTAAAATCAATAATTGAGAGTCATATTTACAGTTTAAACAAGTATCGAATCGAAAATTTACAAATGAGGCAAATGATTCCATTGTTGACTAAGAAAAAAACATTTTATAATAATAAAGACTTTATCTCAAAAAAACAAAAAAAGAAACAAACTGGAAGTAACATTGTCATCATCTGATAATAATTAAAAAGCTAATTCTCATACTTGTCAAATTTTGTAAAAAGAAGTTTCTTTTCTTTATTTACAATTTTTGAACACTAACTTGTGAGTGTGGTATATGGATTGGGTGAAGAAAAATATTATTCTCATATTCAATAGAAATGATGTTTTGCCAGGTTGACATATAAAGCTAGATAAACCTTATCTTAATGATTGAATAGAGTTTGATAATGTCTATTTCAAACAAGGTTACTATTTGCGAAAATCAAATATTCTGTTGAACGCATTTTTCTACAATTATTTTCTCTAAATACTCTTACTTCTAGCCGATAATTTATACAAGTGTTTTTTGTTGTGACTCTCATGTACAAATGCAAATTTATTTTTCTTCTATCTTTTCTCCATTCTGAATCATTTTATTTGAAGCACAGTAATCACATTTTAAAAACGAACAAAAGAATTTTTTTCTAAGTTGTTATTGAAGAAAATGTTGCTTAACAACCACAAAGGATTACTTCTCTGGATAGTAAAGACAAAAAAGTAATAACTACGTTTATGAGTTATACTTTTAATGAAGAACGGTAACGATTGATTATTGTGGATGGTTCATAAGAATTTCATAAATTTCTCAAAGTTATTTTAAGAGACAATCTATTACTCGATCGAGAAATCATTTCCTCTGAAAAATTTTGCTTTACATCTTTTCGATAATATGATATAAAAGAGCATATAAAATCTATCTATATATCCAAAATGTTATCCTTGTTTTAATGTCTATTGGCTAAATATGAAGGACATATTGAACATGACACAAGATCTTTAAAAATCTTTCCTCGCGCTCAAAATTTTCAGCAACAATGTCGATCTAAAATCTATTAAAAATACTTCTTAGTTTAATTACTCAACAGACGGTGGGTGTGGGTCGGAGTGTAGGTATGTGTCTTATCCCACACCTACACTAACAGTATTATATTACTATTCGTCGACCTATGGTCATGATGATAAAATCCAATAGTACTCGCATCACCATATTTTTTAAGAAATTCTGATGTTGCTTGACCATCCTATTGAAAGAAATCAATTGAAAATTCATGTTCGATTTAGAGAACAAAATATACTTGGCATTATTTTAGTGTAAATTCAAGAGCAAGTTTTCTGTGAGACTATCGATCGGAATCAAAAAATCATATGGATTTCTCCAATTAACCAGCATGGCCTATGCAAAAAAAAGGAATTTTCAAAACTATTTCTTCTTTTTCTTCTAATTCATTCTACTTGTTCGACCAATACGACGAATATAAAAATCACTTGTATCTGATAAATCATAATGAACAACAAAATCAATAAGACCATTTGTAAATTGTTCTACAGTTTTCTTTCATTGTTAGTGTGTTTGATTTTCATTGAATGTTATACTCATGAAACTTTTTTGTAAAAGTAATGCACCTATAGAATCAGTTGATCACTGTGTTTCAACAAATATCAAACAACGTTCAGATCTTGTTTCTTTGTAAATGGTATTTCTTCTATTGTATGTGCTACATCGACATTTGGATTCTCATAGAAAAAAAATATAATTTTCATGAAGAATATGTTTTGCTAATTGCTGTAATTGGTTAGAAAATGTTGCGAAAAATATCCATGGAACACGTTCTTCTTGTAATGATAAACCAAGACTTTCTAATTTTTGTATATCAAGTATCAATTCTGTATCTAATATTCTTTAGACAAACAAAAAAACCGTAATCAAAATTAGGTTCAACACCATCGATGTCGTTTTTACATACCGGTTAGTTTCAACGATAACGAGAAATTTCACTTGTTTTTAGTGAAACTGAAATAAGGAATCCTGTAAAACTTTGAATACAATTCACTGAATTATAATTTTACTTGGACTTTTCCCATCATGTCTTGAAGACGATCCGATACAGTAAACATATCATGACCGTCAGCAGCAATGCGATGTAGATGCAAATAATAATCACCCGGACATTTTAAGAGAATACATATTCTCGCTGTACGTTTATGAAGTAACTTACATGGTACCACAGCAGTTCGATATGTGATTTTTCTTGCTTCATCTTCTATTTGTAAAACATGTTGGCATTTAGGTGATATAATAAGGCGAAGTGGTGATGACGGATGTTCTCTATTAGATAATACATCGGCATGACATTCAAGTAAAGGATGAGTAGCCGTTAAAAAACAAAACTTACTGATCTATCAGATCCAGTTTGAGCACAAAACCAATAAATCACCTCGTTATTGAAACCTTCAAAGTGAGCAAGACGAGTATTTGATACAATTTGTGTGTCAACACTACCTTCTTCATTTAATTCAATTGGTTTGACTTTGTCTAATGAAATATAATAAAAAGTCATTGTTGAACTAAACATTAAAAATAAAATAAAGAATACTATATTACCTAATGGTAGATAACAAATTTATATTCTAGGGATATTTCCAAAGTCTTCATTCTTTCTTATTGCTTTAATAATATATCATCTGTATTTGTCAATGAAGGTCGTGGAAGATAGTGTTTAATTGGATGATCATCAGCTATACCTATATGAATGATTGAATTTTTCTTTTCAAAAACTAAATATATACTTACTCGGTTGTTATTTTTTTTTGACATCAGAATTATAGAAATCATCGCCATACTATTTGAAAGACTAAACAAATACCATATACTATATATATAATCTGAATATACTTAATTTTGCTATCATTTCCAAGATGAACACCATGATTATCTAGCAGCTAAATAAAAACTATGGTTCTTCCTACTTATTTAAAATTATCTTACCACGAACATCGGATATAAATTGTCCTCTGTATGGAGCTCAATGATTTGTTTTGAACAAATTGTTTTTCAATGTAGAAATATAGATGATGATTTATGAAACGTTGTACTCGTCCGAGACTCGTCAGACACCGATGATTTGCAATTATTTGGGGACGACATCAAATCAGCACTGTGTTCGTTAGTTTTACTTCGTGTATCTTGAAGACAAATACAAGCAAACTTTTCATATTTATTGAGTTTTATCTTACGATGAGCAGCTGAACTGATTTGCTTTCCAATAAACATTGCATTGTTCCATGTAGATCATAACGATTTTTTTTTGTTTTCCTCGAGGCATTATATAACTTTGTTGTTTTAATTTGTACATAGTTTCTGTTGTTTGACGACAACAATTCAATACTACGATTCTCAACATCTAAACTCAAAGTAACATAACGTTCAGTATCAATTCCATCAGGATCATCGTGTAGCTCAGAAAATTCTTGACGCATTTGGTCAGTCTTGGTACTAGTGTTATGTTCTTTAAAACAGAGGAAAATAATTTCATTAAATATGCCATACTTTTTTAAACTATTGATAAATTTTCAAATATTTAAGCATCTAAACTACACATTTGACAAATGGTTATCTTCACTCTATCAAAACACATAACTATCACTGTATTGCCTCCGAACAAATAGAAAATTTTATTTGGTCCATATATAAACAGCAAAATTATACTAATAGAAATTCCAATCGATGGCGATTTTACAACTGAAATGTGCATTAACATTATCATTACTGTGTTCCTAATGATTGATATGATAGAAAGAAATTTGAAATCGCTTGTCTGTCATTACTAACAGTATCGACATGAATAGGGATGCGAGTTTACTCTTGGATGCATGCCTCACTGACACTTGCGTAGCACAAAGGTTCGAACAAGCTCTTAGAAAATCGATTTCGTTACCATTTATACAATAAGGAAGAAAACTATGCATTGAAGAGATATTAATGGTATTGATGAGTGTTTCTCGAAAAGAGTTAATTACGACTGTTGTGAACAAGTGATACGAATGATTCGATTCATACTATCGAATACGTATCATGTGATTTTTCTGTCAGAGTCAAGTCAAAGGTCTCTAAATAATTTTATGTGGACTCACTCAGACTTACAGAGATATCTGTTAATGTTTGATGATCTTAGTGAAAGTAGACTTAAGGAGAAACAAAAATTTTTTGATTTCTCATGCTGTAGTCTGTAGGTATTAGAGTCACTCAACTGTAGTAAACCTAATTTCTTACGACTCTTGCTTGTAAGAAAAGTCATATAATCAAATTAGATTTCAATCCTTGCTTCAAATGTTTGCCAGCAAACAGATATATGAAAAAGTACAAGTAGTAAAAAGTATTCGAAACATATTTTATTCGAATTCAATCAATAATAATTCTTAGTATTTATGTGTAAAACGAGGATTCATATGTGAGCAATAACTGCTCTTTCAGTTCTAATAATGTTCATATAATATTCTACATTTATGCGATTGATAACGAGTTATTTTCTAGCAAGTTAGAACATATATAAGTAATCTTAGGTCAAAATAATAAATCAACTAGTAAAATTTATTTTTCAAAAAGACTTTATGGAGAAAAATTCGAATGAAATCATCGTACCGTTAATACATGATCTCTCTAGTAAAAGATTACTAATACAATACGATATTGTAATGTTGATGGATAAAAACACAGTAGTTCTCTATAGTGAGTTTTTAGTCAAGTCTCCTGAAAAAGTTTCGTGTTCCTGTAGCAAAACTAATTTACCAATCTATATGTCATAGCTACACTTACCAGACAATAAATGGATGCAACTGATGTTTACTAAATGTGCAGAATCAATCGAATTTGAATCTTATGTTAACTTCGTTTGATTTTTTTTTCCTGAGCGATCTATATTGATTTCATCAATTTCATTTTCTTCACGAATCTTCTTTAACTCATCAGTTAATTGAGATAATATATATTCCATTTCACTAAAATGTTGCATATGCTATTCAATCAATATTTGTCTACATTCTTCTGCTGTTTTCTTTAATTTTCTGAATCGATTCTTCTTCCAATAAGTTCACTTCCTGTATAAATAATAGATTAATGAGTGTTTGACGATATTCTTGTAAATGATTGTAACAAAAATCTTTGGACTTTGGCTGTGCCTGTCCCTTTTATTAAATGGTTTGGCGATAAAAATCGTATCTACGTACGGGAATATAGAGGACAGACTGAAATTAGTACATATCTATGGTGTGATACATACAGATATAGACAAACAAAAATAGATGGCTAGAAACTGATGCTGAAAAGTGAAGCGAAATCGATTCTCAAAATGCACTCGCATTACTCTTTCTCATGTGATCATTTATCATATCCTGTTATTCGACAAAATTTGAGAATGATTGTGTAACAAGACCAATTCGACTGAGTTCATATTGTAATTCACTAACAACAATCTCTAGGAACATAATTAAACAAGGCTTTTTTGACAATCTCTTCAGATCATGATTGATGGCAAGAATTTCTATGGAAACTTTAAATCGAAAACTAATCAATAGAATAATAAAATAAGTTATAGATCAATCATTGCTAACAATAAAAAACAAATAATATTCAACGTCTAATCTTAGAGAGCTATGATTCAAGTACAAGATGTGGGAAATGTCTAACACAACTTTATCATATGTCGGAAAGATTTTCATATGAGGAATTAAAATAGTTAGTTTTTGAATTTTTGACCAGTGATAGAAGTGTTTCTATTTTTAGTTAATATGGTTAGATATATTAGGGTCTAATTACAACTTTCATCATTAATCTAAGAAAATAAAATTATAGGGTTCTGTTGTCATGCTTAAATCAAGATATTTGAATTCCAGGATTTTTACACCGTATATTAAATACGCACAAATCAAAACTTTAGCAGAATTTTTTCTATTTTTCTTATAGTTGAGTAGAACTCCCCAAGTTACATAAGAAAAAGTATATTTCAAATGCAAAAAACCAACATTTTATGAAGAAGACCAAGATAACATTATTTTCAGATATCTTAAGAGAGAGATCTAGAATATTAATACGTAGTTAACTGTTTTGCATTGGAAAGATTGCTTTTTCTCATATACCTCAATAAACTATATCCAATCATGACAAAAAAGAAAAAGATCTCTAACATTCTAATTTGTGAGTACTTTAGCTATGGTATGAAAATCTTAAAACATGAAATTTACTTTTGAGATCTAATACTCTATGTTATTGTGAATTAATTGAAAAAATTTGCAGTCGTGCTCATTTAACTCAGAAAGATATGGAAGAAGAAATAGACCGTACTAAAAACGTTAAATCAAAAGGTGAATTACATGTTACTAAATAATAGATCATCTTCATTTCAAATGAATCGAATTTTTTCTGTTTTTCTTTATCGATCGGTGCTCGTTGTTTGAAATGAACATTAAAACAGAGAGAGAAAAATAACGTTTTTCACTGATCGTTCGTATATAAGCAGTTGTAATAATAAATAGATCAATGGAGACTACAATAAATATGCAGTTATCTAAAAATAAAAAAATAATTCTGAATCAAAGCCTAGAAAATTGTATCTCATTCGTAGGAAAAGTTGTAAAAGACGAAAAATCTTGAATGTTTATTCATGAAAAAGTTATGCTTTACTATTAATTAGTAATGGATTGACTATTGATGAATATAGATGTAACGGAAGCAAAAAAACGAAAGAAAACATTTTTAATTAGCAGCTAGATAGCTCCTAACATAATAATACGCTTAAATTCTGCAAGATCTTAATGATTT